>OY997396.1:3963881-4052500 GCA_963921505.1 Phakellia ventilabrum | reverse complement strand
GAAGGCTTACTACAGCTCCCAGGTTAGTAGAGTTTATGTACACTCTGTATAAGTAGAGATATGAGCGCTGGAGACAGACGGCACGATCGAGCGATACGAACGTGAGTTCAAGCACTACAGCCCCTATCTCTGCTCTCCCGTGGCATCCATGGCTGATCCCTGGAAAATGTAGGTAGCGACATCATTCTCCTGGATGTCAGTCGCTTTCTCGTAGCTGCTCTAGCATTCCCTGTTAAGCTCTTATTCTCGCGACTGGCTGACTCGCGAAAATAATCGGTTCGTGTGCATCCGGGGTCTACCCAGCCCCAGTACGCACCCCGTGTGCATCCGGGGGGCTACCCCGCCCCAGTACGCACCCCGTGTGACGATGTCAGCAAACTACAACGAAACCCCACAACTGTTTGCATGTGACCACAAGCCTCTCCCCTCCATACAGTGCATGTCTACATCTAATAGTGAACGCGAGGCATAGTGCGCTTGCGTATACCTAGTAATCGCGTTCAATGGGCTCCAAATCTCAGCTAGCGTTTATATATATGTCCGTCACGTTTTGGGCCCCAGAGGGCCCCCCGGGAATCAAGATGGCGTCCGTGCAGATACATGTGTGCCGTCTTCAAACTCTTGGCACATGAAGAGTCAGAGATCTACACAAGTCGATTACATAGTTTTATTAAGGAAGGCTTACTGCAGCTCCCAGGTTAGTAGAGTTTGTGTAGCCGCTCTGTAAGCAGAGACATGAGGGCTGGTGACCGACGGCACTAATCCAACGTAGTTTCAAGTGGCATACCCACTCTCTCAGCTATCCCGTGGCAGCCGTGGTTGAGTCTTTGAAATGTGTTGCAGACAGAGACGTCAGTCTCCACAAGGCCAGTCGTTTAGTCGTTACGGTGGCCCATATGGCCCTTTCCAGCTGCCGATTTATACTTTTCCAACTTCTTACTTTCAACTTCTTACTTCCACCTTCCTACTAACTACTTCTTATTTCATACTTCCTCCTTCTTACTGCCTACTTCTTACTTCTTCCAACTGCTTCCTTTCATATATATTATACAGTAGTCGCGACTGCGCATGTTAAACCGCTGCGCATGCAGTACGCGATGTTCTGTTTGAAGACGCCTTGACAGTCATGCCATGGCCAACAATATCCTACTCTATAACAACAATACCCAACAATACCCTATTCTATAATCTATGACCAATATCGTATGAGGTAAAAAAGATTTAGCTACATGCATTGTACTTGCCATTGACATGCACGGTAGATCATAATAATTATTATACCGGTGTTGCTGTTTATTGTTGAGCTCTACTGAGCCAGCAACATGACACACTATATATTAACAATTACTGCACGATAACATTGTTAAAGTATTTCATGCAACATTGAGCCATACTTGTCAATATACGAGTCATGCACGTATCAGAAATATTGCCAACTTAAAACACAGATGATAATCTAGCAAAAGGTGAAAGAGACAGGTCAATACAATAATAATAAGAGGAAAGATCATGAGTCTTCAGTTATAGCAGAAGCTGATTATAATTGTTAATCATGCATGTAGTGTGAGAGCAAAATGTAATGGTATTAGCTATAGTAGGAGCACAATGGCCTTAGAAACAGTGCATGCAAAAATTGTTTTATCGTAGGGTCATAGAGCTGTTTTGAAAGTCTGCAGGGTTGAGCATAATTTATAATGATTGGATCATTCGCATCTTACATTATTTTTAATGGCATAGGTATAGTGCACTCAGGAAGGGGGTTTTCTTCCTGAGTACATCAATATGAGTGCTACTATACCACATGCAGTAAAATTATTATTAATCCTCTACCAGTGGTAATTACAGACACTATATCTCTCAGTGACTATCGGTTTCCCTTGTAACCCTTGATACTGCCTCTGATGATCGGATTTCCAACTTCCAACCACTTCCTCCCAACTTCCTTCTTCCTACTTCCAAAGTCTTACTTCAAACTTCATAGCTACCTCCAACTTCCTTCTCCCTACTTCCACCTCCCAACTTCTTGCTTCCAACTTCCCTCTCCCTACTTCCACCTTCTTAATCAATAGCTGCTACTTATAATCTTCTTACTACTAACTTCCATCTTCCTACCACCTGTTTCTATCTTCTTTCTTCCAGTACATATTTGCTATCATCTATCATGCATATAGTCATCATTCGTATCTCATGGTTTGCAGCCGAAGTTTTGTAATAACCGGACAGATTGAATGACGGCTCACTTTACCTTACATTATTTCACCACGCGTACGCAGTCTATAGCAAAGAGTAGTTACAAGAGGTATAGAACCCCTTGCCAAGCAAAGCTATTATCCTTCACATCACGATGGTGAGTAAAATGCGC
This sequence comes from Phakellia ventilabrum, assembly GCA_963921505.1. Taxonomy (NCBI): domain Eukaryota; kingdom Metazoa; phylum Porifera; class Demospongiae; order Axinellida; family Axinellidae; genus Phakellia; species Phakellia ventilabrum. The sequence continues at coordinate 4,050,138 of OY997396.1, read as the reverse complement.
GCGTGGGCCTTAACGTATCATAGATTGCTTATTCTTTGAACACAGCGTCGCGCCATGGATAATATAGTACGCCATAGATAATATAGCATACACCATAGATAATATAGCATACTATATTATCTATGAGTACGCGTACTATATTATCCATGGTCGCGCGCTGCATGCGCAGCGGTTTAATGTGCGCGATCGCGACTACGGTATAACTATTATAAGAAGCTGGAGAAGAATTAAGGAAGCAGTTGGAAGAAGTAAGAAGTAGGCAGTAAGAAGGAGGAAGTAAGAAGTAATTAGGAAGTAAGAAGTTGGAAGTAAGAAATTGGAAGAGTGGAAGTCGGCAGGGCCATATGGGCCACCGTAAGTCGTAGTTTATCCATCATCATGGTTCCTTGGTTCAGCTGTTTATTCACGCGACTAGCTGGCTCGCGAAAATATCCCCCGTGTGCATGTGTCGCGAGCTCCATCTCCACATTCCAGCAACCCGCAAGACCGTGTCCACGCGCCCCGTTTGCAACCCCGGGACCTTGTCATCGCGTCAGCAGGCACTCCCCACCCCCCCCCCCTCTTAGATATTTAGTGATGGGACAATATGTCTGTCGTGTTTTTTTAAGCTGTAAAAAGTTGCCCATAAGCACCGCGAGGCATCTGCGCTTGCGTAACCCTAGTTATTCTATGAACACGTGTGAAACTAGATCTATCATGGCGCTGTACAAGTATTTTAAGAAAGGAGGACCTGTACTACCCATTGTACGGACGTGTGCTGGTTCCTCTCTCTCTCGAAGAAAGACATCCAACGAGCAAACAAGGAGGTGAAGCAGGCTCTTGGAGAGTCCTCGGGAGAGCCGACCGAGAAGCCGAAAGCCGTCACGCCTCGAGGCAAGTATAATACATACACGCCTGAAGAAAGGGCACGGGTAGGGAAGTACGCCGCCGAGAATGGTGCATCCAAGGCGGCTAGTTACTTTTCGAAGCTTTTGGATCGGAAGATAACGGAATCAACAGCGAGAAGGTTCAAGTGGGGATAAATATAATATTATAATTATGTGTACAGAAGACAATGAAGACAATGACAAAATCAAGGCTAAGCCTTAGAAAGTTAATAATAGAGTCAATAAAACTTAGAGTTCACTCCACAGCAGAGGGAACACAGCCCTCTGATGTAGCTAGTGCAATGTTTAGTTCATGGACTGGGCGGTGGCGAGAGGATCTGCTTCCACGAATGCACAGGATAGCAGAGCGGAGGATTGCGAAGGAGAGACGACAACGAATCCATCCCATGACGACAGAATATTCTTTGTGCTCCTTCCTGGAGATTCCATCTGCCAATCTCTTGTAAAAAGTTGCAGCTTCACGGCCCATTCCACCCGTTGCTGAGAGAACAAGGGGTGTGAAAACACCATGCTCCACTTCACGAACACGTTGGGCATACTCTCTCTTTTTCGCTGATTCATGCTTGCGATATGCAGCAGCAGTGGTCATGGAGCGATTGCTAGACGCGTTTGGGTAAAAAACCCTAACATCAAAAAATGCGTCCTGGCCTGTGTTCCAAAAACCTCTGGCACGGATGTCAAGGCGAGCATTTGGTTCTGTGTTGGCTGAGCGATGAGCGAATGACTCATTAGTAAGAGGCTGGAGGAGTGGCTCAGTTGCAGCGTTATGGCAAACTTCTGTAAGCAGAGTTGCCGTGATGTCACGTATCTCATTATGGCGGATAGTTGGAATGCCGCCCATGTGGCAGGTCATGGCATGATCCACCGAAAAGGAGGTGCCACAATTGCATAAAGTCGGGGTGTTTCTGAGGTTCCATCCGTACCGTAAGCATAATGCATCACGAAATTCCCCCTTGTGTAGAAGGAACCCATGTTCGGCCACGGGCAAAACTGTGAGCCATGCTGAAGACCCCTTCTCTTGAGCAAGTTCTATCGAACGTTGGAGCTGTGGATTCAATTGTCCTTGTATTTCGTGTGCACACTGTTCTTGTAACTCCCTTCTTCTTTTCTTTATGCGGTTCTTTTCTTTCTGGAGCTCGTCTCTTTGTACCACCTGGTGGGGATCTTGTGCCACAATCAGAGCTACAAGGGGAGCTGTGATGCATTTAGATGTTTCAAATGCATGAGTTGATTCAGACATGGGATTAGCCAGTCCCATTCCACCCAGTCGGACAGGAAGGGCCAGGAGGTCACGTTCAACTAAAGAACAGGCTTCACGTCCAGTGAGTGCGGGGATGAAGTGTTGGTGGATGGCTACTTCCAAAGGACGGAGCAGGTCCTGAATATCAGGTATAGTCCTGGAGATATAGGTCCAATGACTGGAGAGACCATGAGTGAAAGCTGCATAGGCTGCATGAGGTTGGGTAGTAGCCACTACCGACAGATGCATGACCTCTTTGACCCACTCCCTAACTTTGCTTGAGACATATTCTTCGGTGAAGGTGTTGGCACCTAGTGCAGCACCTAAATGACGCTTGCCATTGATGGTAACATGAACATCAGTGTCAGCAAAGAGTGCTTTCGCCTTGTTTTCATGCTCCTCCTTTACAATCAGGTAGGTTTTTGCACTGTTTGGATGGTAGCCAAAGGTAGGGCCGAGACGCTCAATCTGTTCCCACCATTGTCTCAGAGTTTCGCACGATCCTGCACCCGTCGCGTCATCAGCAAACCAGACCTGCTTCACATTGGGGGAGTTGTTCCTCAGTTTATGGATCAATGGCACTATAGCAAGGGCATACATAGCCATAGCAAGGGGATCGCCTTGTGTAGTACCTTCAGTAGAAGATATTTCTCCACTCCCGACAACAATCAGTCTCACAGGAGCCCTGTATGTGTTGATTAGAATTGGTGACAATGATGGACAGAGGTTACTGACATTGTGTAATGCAGCTTTTCGGTTCAGGGAGTTAAAGGCATTGGAGGCATCAACTAACAGACATCCTTCAGTGTTGGTATCCTGGAATATTGATCGCATTGCATGGACTGCAGCCTCACAGCCACCATCTTGACCAGCACATACCTGCAGAGGCCCCGCAGCATCTTCCACATCTTTTCCAACTATGCGTAGTATTGCCTTCGCTATTATGCGTCTTGGCACTTCTCCGACGCCAATGGGCCTCACCCCGGGACACTTATCCAGAGGGATAAGGCGGCAAGCTACAAAGGCACTGATGCTCTCTGGGTTCACCAATGATGAACACAGGCGACGTCCGACAGCAGCCAGGGCAGAACACAAGTCATGAGACACTACCCCAAAAGAGGAGCATAATCGCCTCCAGGCAAATGAGTCCAAGCCAGATGGACCAGCTGAACCATGAGTATGCATGGCAGCACGCTGAATGGAGTCAGCATTCAGGCTCTCAAAGATGATTGGGTTGAAGAGGTCAGATTCAGGAGAGCTAGTGAGTAGAGACGATGGGTCAGGAAGACTTCCAGCCGGGTGCTTATCTTGGAGGACATCACGGGTTGATCGCAATATCGGTTCAGAGTTCAGTGAACCAGTAGGAATCATGTCATCGAGGCTAAGAATAACCCCACTTGTGTTGCGAGACAGATATTGCAGCGCACTTCTTACTCTTCCCTGCTCCATCATTTTGCCGAAGTTTCGTGCAATAACATCATCATCAGATGGTCTTGGGCGACTGAGGAGATAGCGTTGAATACACCTCCCCTCTTGAATAAGAGATGGAATATCACCTTGTTTCCACAATTCAAGTCGTCTCTTCAGGTGATTAACATGGTCTTTACTCTTGCTTTTACGGCTTGGTTTTTGAAGAAGTAGGATTTGCATCACGAAGCTTGCCTTGAGTGCAATACATTCTAAAGCCGAGCCCTCTGCAAAAGCAAGTAATAGACGAGTGATCTCCTGAATAAATGACTTTCCAGCCGCACCTGATGGTAAAAGAAAGATGTTGCGTTTCCAATGGACGATATCATCATATGCCTCATCTATCATATCGCAAAAAGCCTTTCCATCTTTGGATCCCCATTGAAAATTGGGCTGCGAGCAAGAGGGTAGTGGCCACGGATCTTCATAGTTATATGACGTGACAGATTCCACACTTGTTGTTCGGTTGTCATGGGGAAGCGTCGCTTCAATTCGGTCGTCAAGGAGAGGCGACTCACGAAACACTTCAATATCACTTAGCTCCATTCCCTCCCTCTCGGTCGGCTGATCTAGGTTCTCCATCTGGCCGTTCACAAGTGCATAATCTTGGTTAACACAGTTTCGGGCTTGATCCTGGTTGTCAGGCTCGGCACTGGCCATACCTCCACGGTTCTCGCATCTTCCCACTTGATTCGGCGTGCAGTTAGTACAGTGTTTTCCACTACGAACACATACACATCCCTTACAGCGCCCGTTACCGTTACAGCGGCAGCACTGGGGCATGTTGTTTCATACGGACAGGTACTACTAGTCTACTATGGACGTGCTTGGTCAGAAGGTTCAAGTCGGAGTATCTCCAAAAAATCCAAGCTATGGCGCGAGACAGAGATGACGTAGTCCCAGTGTTAAAGTGCCTACCAACGAAAGTGCAGGGAAGGCCTCTACTCCTTGGCCAAGAACTCGACAAGAGTATGTTGAAGCCACGAGAGCAGTAGGAGGGGTTGTGAACACGGCTATTGTCATGGCAGCAGCTGTGGGAATTGTGTCGGCAAGAGACCTCACAAAGCTACACATCACCAAAACCTGGGCAAAGTTGCTATTGAAACGGATGGGGTATGTGAAGAGAAAATGCTCCAATGCGGGAAAAATTTCGGTCACACATTTCATTGAGCTTAAGGAGGCTTTTCTCGCTGACGTCAAAGCTGAAGTACTGATGAATGAGATTAGTGGTCATTAACTGGGATCAAACAGGTCTCCCTCTCGTACCAACTGGAGAGTGGACCATGCACCGTGCTGGAGAAAAAGTGATCCCTATTGCCAATTCAGACAACAAGCGTCAGATCACAGCCGTCCTTGCAGCTTCAATGAGCGGTGAATACCTTGCACCACAGTTGATGTTCAAGGGGAAGACAGAACGTTGTCACCCAAGAGTACCTTTCCCTAAAGGGTGGGATGTCTGGCACAGTGACAATCATGTTCATTTAGCAGACATTATTCCGTGTACATTTTGTCATATGCATGCATGGGGAAGCTCCAGTCAATGGTAATGAGCTAACGTTATGCGCCACCGTGCATGTGTAGCAATTAATTCAGTAGTATCGCAGCACTGGGGTTAAAAATTTGTGCTCACAAAATTAAAATTTCAAAGTCCAAACCTCGCCCTTCATCTTGCTGTGAAAACAATGAACGCGAAGTCTTCTCTCTGATTCTGCAAACAAATCTTGTCCAGTTTTCAGAAAATGCCATGTGCTATCGTGCATGTGTACCAGTAATATCGTAGTGCTGGGGTTAAAAATTTGTGCTCACAAAATTTCTAAGTCGAAACCTTGTCCAAAAAAGAAATTACCCAAGGCGGCTAGGTATTTCTCAAAGCTTCTAGATCGGAAGATAACCGAATCATCAACGAGAAGGCTTACATATGTCGTTGCATTCGCTGAAGCACAATTATTACATCATAAGCTTGCGACTGTTAAAATCACCAAATTTAAATTTCGTCAAACTCTATTTGCAGACCAAGCACCTGCGGCCTACACAAAATCATAGACAATGACTCTGATGGTACATCAAAAATGATGCACATGTATGTACAATTAATTATACTGCAAAAGCCATGAAAGGATTGCTTTAACCCAGCTCTGCCTCAGGTTACCTGAGTTGCGAGCTTGACCACTATAAGTTAGGTCACATTAGCTACAGGTAGCTACAATTGAGATAGCATTTCTGTGGTTCCTGCAATTAAGAAACCTTAAGGTAGGAAGGGAAGCTGAGTAGTGTTGGCGTCGAATCTCCGAACCGAGTTGATGGCTATGTTGGCAACATCCTAGCGTACACCCACATAACAATCAGTATGCATCTAGTCTCAATTTCCCTGGCTACCTTAACAGACACCAGATGGTTTTTGAGATACAGCTGGGCAAAGAAGCTGCCGTTTAGGCAATCCCAGCCTCCATACATTACTATATGTAGGGCATAACTGAAAGTGTTCACCTAATTATTGACGGCTTAGTGTAGACTGGTAGTATGTTGAAGACGACCATATTTGATCACATTTTCCTAAAACTTTCAGTTTTTGACACTCTCAAATTCCACTATAGGCGATTAAGCTAGGCCATATGTTAGCTACAGGTAGCTACAGTTGAAATAGCATTTCTGTGGTTCTTGCAATTAACAAGAAACCTTAACGTCACAAGTGCAGTGCGAGCTTGACCATCAGTACCGGTAGTACAGGTAGCTACAATTGAGAAACCATTTCTGTGTCTGTATAATTGACCTCCTTGCATGCACACTCCGCAGGTATATATTATCTGTGACTACATTATCTAGACGGCCGTGTCTATTTGAGATGATTCATGGTCAAGCGAAACAGTAGCAAAAGTGAGGTCGAAGTTGAATAACGACCTGTCGTGATGGCTGGACTCATTCTCTCTTTCGTGGGGCTGGTCCTGGTGGTGATCCTCGCCGCTTTCCTCGCCATCACAGCCTATCTGCACTACCAACACAGGAAGTTTGCCCACCTGCCCAGACCCGAGCCCTTCAAGTAAGCTTTAGCACCGATCGTAGACTTTGCGAATAGCCTAGAAGTGGTTGGGCCTCAAATAAAACCATATAGTTAAGGGCTCAAATTATGGTCGGTATGGTTACGCATAATATCAGATGCTAAAATTTTTTGTGCAAGGTTCAACAGTATTAGGACAAAGAAAAACCAAAGGCACAGCAATGCGCCCTGGTACTCAACATTCCTAGAACATCAAATTTGGTTCACTGTTGTGACTGTGGTCGTTTGATTGTTGACTGTGTTCATCCGTTTTTTTCTGCACAGTTTCTATCTCGGGAACTTCCTGGAGATCTACAGTGTGGTCAAGCATGGAGCACCGATGAACTTAATGTTTGTTGAGTGGTGAGTGCAGCTGCAGCCTCATACCCAGGCCTCCCCTCACGGATTTTTTTGTGCAGCTATGGAATAAAGCCCTCATGCTTACATTGTGAGGTATTTTTTTGGCATGAGTCAAATAAGGGAGGGGGATGGGTGGTGCATGGGAAGAATCTCTCCCATTCAAATGGTCGCTCTTACCTATGGCAGTTGATTTTTCATAGTAGTTATGCTTGCTTTTGTGGTCCTGATGCCGTATTTAAGGCTGTTTCCTGCATTTCTCTGTCCAAAAAGTGCCATTTCTGGGTTGAATTGTGTGTACCCATGCTTTGGCTGTTATCCATTCCCACCGTGTGTCAAGTGGGTGTGACCAGCCACGTGTAGGAACCCTTACCGGTCTCATATTGTTAGAAAGTAGTTTCTCAGTGGATATAGCTAGGATCAGATCCTTGAAACTGGTGTAAAAGCTTAAGGTGGCAATGGAGTTATGGAGAGAATATTTTTTACAAAAAAAACACTAATATTTCTTGTATTTATGAACTTCTACACTGCAAAACAAAAGGATTGCTTTAACCCAGCTCGGGTTACCTGAGTTGCGATCTTGACCACTATAGGTAGTAAATAATTAAGCTAGGTCACATGTTACAGGTAGATAGCATTTCTGTGGCTCCTGCACTTAAGAAAGGTCACAAGTGCAGCTGTGTAGCCTCGTTCCCAGGCTCCACTCCCCAGCTTTTCTCGCACCGTGTAGAAAAGCTACACGGTGCGAGAAAAGCTGCGGAGTGGAGCCTGGGAACGAGGCTACAGCTGTGAGCTTGACCACTATAGGTAGTAAACAATTAAGCTAGGTCACATGTTACAGGTAGCTACAATTGAGATAGCATTATCTATGGCTTCTGCAATTAAGAAAGTCACAAGTGCAGCTGGACTTCCAGCATTCCTCAATTGTAGCTACCTGTAACATGTGACTTAGCTTAATTGTTTACTACCTCCATAGTGGTCAAGCATATAATTGACCTCCTTGCGTGCACACGCTTTGATATTGAAGCTGCAACTCAGGTAACCTGAGCTGGGTTAAAGTAATCCTTCTCTTTTTGCAGTGTACCTACCAATATTTTTTGATAAATATAAACAGCCCGAGGAAAGAAGCACAGCAAGATGATATCAGCACCATTTCGATAGTTCAGCGAACAGTTAAAACTGAAAATCGCCACAGAAATTTCTCACTGATTACTGCATCAGCTAGCTTGAAACGTATGGTACAGTTATATTTCACTAGTATATGTACCCTATCAGAGCGATTTCTTCAAGATAAGCACTAGTCTTCAAGAGAAACGGCCTCCGCCTTCGTCAGCCAAAAAAAAACACTAGCTAAGGCACGGCTAAGGTCTTACCCGTTAACTCTAAGCAAACAGTAACACTGTAGTGGCTTACTGCGCGATGTGCTATTCTGCGGGGAAAAAACTGTCAGTCTGCCGGTCTCATATTGTTAGAAAGTAGTTTCTCAGTGGATATAGCTAGGATCAGATCCTTGAAACTGGTGTAAAAGCTTAAGGTGGCAATGGAGTTATGGAGAGAATATTTTTTACAAAAAAAACCCTAATATTTCTTGTATTTATGAACTTCTACACTGCAAAACAAAAGGATTGCTTTAACCCAGCTCGGGTTACCTGAGTTGCGATCTTGACCACTATAGGTAGTAAATAATTAAGCTAGGTCACATGTTACAGGTAGCTACAATTGAGATAGCATTATCTATGGCTTCTGCAATTAAGAAAGTCACAAGTGCAGCTGGACTTCCAGCATTCCTCAATTGTAGCTACCTGTAACATGTGACTTAGCTTAATTGTTTACTACCTCCATAGTGGTCAAGCATATAATTGACCTCCTTGCGTGCACACGCTTTGATATTGAAGCTGCATCTCAGGTAACCCGAGCTGGGTTAAAGTAATCCTTCTCTTTTTGCAGTGTACCTACCAATATTTTTTGATAAATATAAACAGCCCGAGGAAAGAAGCAAAACAGCCCACAGCAAGATGATATCATCACAATTTCGATAGGTCAGCGAACAGTTAAAAACTGAAAATCGCCACAGAAATTTCTCACTGATTACTGCATCAGCTAGCTTGAAACGTATGGTACAGTTATATTTCACTAGTATATGTACCCTATCAGAGCGATTTCTTCAAGATAAGCACTAGTCTTCAAGAGAAACGGCCTCCGCCTTCGTCAGCCAAAAAAAAACACTAGCTAAGGCACGGCTAAGGTCTTACCCGTTAACTCTAAGCAAACAGTAACACTGTAGTGGCTTACTGCGCGATGTGCTATTCTGCGGGGAAAAAACTGTCAGTCTGCTACAGTGACTGTATAATTTTAATACCGTATATTCTAATTATCCGTACCTCCCTCGCCATCTTAACACTTTAATTAATGCATTATCGGTATAAACTAAAATTTTGTAAGCATTGGTGTTGATATCCCAGGCCGTGATTATGAATGTTACTAGGAAACCACTGTAGTACAACTGGTTGTACTACCAGCTACTGTGCTTCATCAGGAATACACGAGGCAGTTATTCAATTAGAGGCCGAGGCAAATAACTATAACATAAATTTGTAGTGCAGATATTTGTTAGCAGATGATTGTATGGCTTGGGTTATAAGTAATCTTGACAAAGGAAGCTACCATTCAGCCTTAGCGGCCTCAGCAGTCTTATGGGTGTTATCAAGTGTCTCCCAGGTAATGCAGCAACACACAAAAACATCAGTTTAATACAGGACATTGTGGAGCTAAAATTAAGTGATAAATTTGTCCAGATGTCTGACTTTTTTTATACCACAGCTTCTAAGTTCGAAGACAGGGGCTCAGTGAAATTGCTAGGTTTGGGGCTTGCTCAGGTTCACCCCAATTATATACTTAAAACCACATAATTAACTCATACACACTTATTTGTAGCATTACGGTATTTTGTGTAGGCGTTAAAAGTGTCCAGCATTTTAATTCAGCAGTTAAACAGTTAGGTCCACAGTCCTTGAACACTAAGGACACCTACTCACTTACCAACATGCACCTCCCCCTCTGCCGCAGGTACCACCAATGCGGCCCAATCTATGTCATCTTCATCTTGCATCGGTCCATGGTCGTTGTCCTTGATCCAGAGAGTGTGAAGGTCAGGCTATAAACAGATATTGCTCGCGTGTGAAATTGTCGGTATTATTAAAGTATTTTAGCCTTATTGGTACCTAGTGCATTCTCATTTTAATTTGAGCAGCCTCGATTAATAGATAGACCCTGACATGGACATAGCCGTTGGTCTCAACTGGTTCTTTCCCTCCTGGTATGTAGCCGTTCATAAACGCCCAGCAGGGGATTGAACTCAGGACCTTCTGATTCTCAACACTTGTTTTTACCCACTCTGCTAATACAGCCTCTGACTAGTTGTCCTGGAGTCGTAGGTAAGCTACTAAACTCGCAAGTAGCTATTGCAGGTAGGATTTAACTGTGTACATAGAGACTTTACCTCTGGTATAGAACAAATTGAGAGTTACTAGCTTGAAGTATAGAAATCCATAGTGTTGCGCCCATGGTAGTCAGTGGTGTTTTGGCCCAACCAGTTCTGTCGCTATCCAACCAGTACTCACCTCTCTCCAGCCAGCACTAAGCTCCACCATACTGAAAGTTACAGCATGCACGAGTGATCGATCCCGAAGTCAGAAAACCTTGATTTATTAACTCTTTGAACGCCACGGGCACATTTATGTGCCCATATAAAATCGAGAAAAGCATGTACTTTATATTAATGTCTAATGTAAAAACTAGTGTTGTTTTAGTATGGCTTCATATAATTTAGTTCTAGTTTTAGTTAAAACTACCCCATATAAATTCACATTAGCCTTATGGATGTATTAAAACTTGGCTGGGAAGGGTTAAATCCGCTATCTTTTTTGCTTTGGATAGCTGTAGTAGCTTGTATTCCAGTGAAGAATCCCCACTTGGTAGCTAAGTGAAACAAGGCTGATATTTTATATCTAAAAAACCAGCCAGGTGTTTTTTACATAAATAATGGAGTCTGTAGATTGAAGGTTGTGCTCAGCAACAGGTCAGTCTTAGCTAAATGCAGCTGTAGAATGGATCAGCTTGGCTAGAATGTCTCATCATGTACAGCTTCCAGCGAAAGTGCTGACACAGCAATTTTGTAGTGCGCTTCCAGTTAGTACACACACACGCACACTCACACAAACAGATGCGGGAACATAAAGCAACTTACTACCAGCCGGGGACGTGCTTTGCATGCACCCAGCTGCTAAATATTACACTACAACTGTCAGTACTATGCTATTTTTGTAGCGTGGCAACATTACATGTGTGACATACCTCACAATAATAATGTGTCGTCCGCATGCGCAGAAGCCAAGCTGCAGTGTCGACCATCACTCAGACAATTCTGGACAGTATACTGCCATTATGTACTGTGTGAGAGAACTAGCCTAATTGTACATGATTGTGTAGTACTACATGTACTACGTATGCTTGCTCCCAGGCAAATCCTATGTTTGTGACATAATGTCCATTATCTCCACCTTCCCAGGAGATCACGATGAACCCTAAGATGTATAAGCCTCCTCAATTTTGGGCCGGTATCAGCTATGTGTGGGGTGAAAGGTCAGTCTGCTAGTACCACGCCCTCCATGTAGAAAAGTGCTGGTTCAGTAAGTTATAAGTCACAAAAAAAAACATTTAAAAAATAAAGACATATTATAGGGATGGAATCCCCAAGAAGTAAACGTAACCAAACAAGGTAGGAAAGAACGAAACCACAGTACCGTTACGGACTCCCATCCCTAGCGTAAGTGGCCCATTCTTGCGCAGTTTTTGTACCCGGGTCCACTGCTTCAAAATAGAATGGCGTATGAACTTCGAACTTTCGCTGCTGCATTAAGTCTACAATTATGCTATTCATACTAAAAGATCGTGGACTTAACGCGTATTCTCCAAACTGACGCGGTCAAACACAAGGCGCCTCATATGCCAATTATCGCGCACGAGTACTTAATGTCGCTTACCGTACTTTCTGCTAATACCAAATGTCACGTAGTTCCAATTGTTGCTGACCGTGCAGATTTCGTTCCAGGTCCACAGCTTCAAAACGGAACGGAGTATGAACTTCAAACTTTTACAGCTGTTACATCATCTCTAAGCGATGTAAGTGAGTTTGTAAAACTAGTCCGTATACTCTAGCCTTACCTGACATTCGCGCTACTGCGTGACAATAGGTACTGCACGACATATGGCCACTTACGCTATATCTTTTGCAACCACATCTTATGCCTGTTACATGCATGGAATGACAGGATGTTAGATGGTAATGTGTACATCCTCTGCCAGTTTTTTTGGATAATAATCTTAACCGCAAAAGGATTACATTATGCTGTTGGTCGAAGATAGTAGTGTACTATTATAGGCAAGATGTCATTGTACAAGTGGGGTTGGTGTGTGTTAAAGGATGTGGATTGGGCGGTATATATGGAGTCTACCTACAGTACATGCTGCTGTGTATGATACGTTATAGTGTGATGAGGTCATGTGTGTTGTACATGTAAAGTACTGTAATCATTTATTGGCTGTGGATATCGCTGATGTGGCATGTACATGTAGGGGATTGTGGTGTGTGTATTGTTGGAAAAATGTCAAAAGATATAGGGATAGAAGTCCGTAAAGGTACTGTGGTGTCGTTGGTTCCTACCTTGTTTGGTTACTTTTTGGGGATTCCATCCCTATATGTTTTTTCATTTTTTACCAGCCGGGCGCGCGCGGTTGGTCCTAAGATTATCTTACATGTTTTCTGTGTGTGTGTGTGTGTGTGTGTGTGTGTTCGTCCGCAAATATCATGTGCACTAAATTACGTCATTACGTTACTATGCCACTATAGCCACAAGCGCTACTGAAAGTTTGTAGGCTCAATAGGCCAAGGTACGTCAAGCTAGGTTAGTTTTGTGTTGCGTAGACGGTGAAAGAGTGGTAGGTAGCGATGATAGTTCTGTCTTGCCAAGATTTGCTAACTGGAAGCGCACTATGAAATTGCTGTGTCAGCACTTTCGCTGGAAGCTCTACATGATGAGACTGTCTGATCCATTCTTCAGCTGCATTAAGCTAAGACTAATCTGTTGCTGAACACAACCTTTAGTTGAATGATTTGTGTAAAAAAAAACACCCAGCTGGTTTTTAGATATGAAATATCAGTCTTGTTTGAATCTTTTTTTTTTTGCGACTTGTTTTCATTGTTTGTTTTGGGGGGGGGGGGGATATAGAGCTATTGACAGTCAGGAAGCGCTCTCATAGCATCTCGTTCTGGTGTGGAACAGTCAAATGTAGGCAGTAAATAAATAAGCCAGTTACATCAGACTCAGCAGCGGAAGGTACATTTCTGCTCGGCCCACCGTCGACGTCGGTAGGAGAACGCCATACATCACGCTTTAATACAATTAAATTTTTAATCGAGTCAAATGTATAAGCCTACTAGAGGCCAATAGGCCTACATGCATGCACATAATGAAAGAATTTTTACTTAAGCCACTACAATTGCTGTCTTGTCTACGACTACGTTTTTGTTGATGTCACGCCTATGCAGCTCAGACACGCCTACTACTACGTTTACGCCAGCATCAGCACGTGATCGAGTACTTGTGCCGTAGTGCGGTAATTTCGTGACTCCATGACTCGCCACGACTGTAGGAGAGAACTGGAGCTGATTTTAAACTGCATACGGTCACAAGTATACTATGCTCGTAATTAAGCGATCGCGCTGATATAATAGCACTAAAAAAATAATACACTAGCACGAGGGGGGGATAGGGGGGCACCGGCCCCCCTGCCCCCCCCTCCTGGATACGCCACTGGGCCCGATAGGCATGTATGAGCTATACTCAGGTGATAGGCTCAGATGATATCTAAACAGTACACAATATAATAATTCTAGTGTTAGCAGGGACAGCTATGGCTCACGGTCCACCACAAACAAACTGCAAGGTAATATGTGGGCGAGGATGGTCATAGGAGTACACAGCAATGGCGGTACCGACTCCATTTAACGCACATCATGGAGGTTAGTATGGTCAGACTTAGTCTCGCGAGCCAGCCCACTTTCTTCCGCAGCACCGATCGCTTTCAGTATCGGCACGCGGAAGAGTGGTCTGGAGACCTAATTAGGACCACTTCGCGTGAAGCCTCTGGAACGCAATAATTGGTTTGAGTCACGAGAAAAGACATGCCCACTGTAACTGCTGCAGTTAAATGTGCCATAATGGTTGAATGCGCTCTTCGTCTGGACCATAGCTATGGCTAGACTCACGAGTGACGAAAGTTTAATGGGCCTTCTACCTTCGTGTGCAAAGCTGAAAGACCTGGATCTTTGTGGTAAGACACGGCAACTAAATTCTAGCTGCAGAGCATTACTAAATCTCACACTCCTGCTACCTTTAGTCAGTTCAATAGGCTCTCTACAGCCGTTTCGCTACAGCTGCCATACACAGACGCTAAAGGAATGTCTCATTAATAGCTAAGGCGTGTGATTTTTAAATTCTAATTACCCGTTCTGCAATTTGATTGGTTCTATTGTGATTTCAGTAGAGATTTACGTGAAGTAATCCTAAGTCTCCAGACCACTCTTCCGCGTGCCGATACTGAAAGCGATCGGTGCTGCGGAAGGAAGTGGGCTGGCTTGCGAGACTAGGTCAGACTGGTCTAGTAGTTGTATCAGTGTTCTTACTATTATAGCGTAGCTACAACAACTCACTTTGGGTCCGTCATAAAGTGCACTCCAAGTATTATAATCGTCTAATCACATACTATATTAGTAATAATACATTTACCCCTATAGATAAGAGTGCGATTATTTCCATAATCGCACACTTTTTATAATCGCACACTTTTTTAATTCAACAAAGGCTACAACTATAGGAACTGTAATGATATGTGATTAACGTGGAATCACATGGATTCTCGTGCCATTTGGGAATAATTGCATTTGCAATAGGCAAAATTGCACTCGCTCTGCTCGTGCAATTACCTTACCTATTGCTCATGCAATTATTCCCAAATCGCACTCAAATCCATGTGATTACCCATACTAAGCAAAACAGCTCGTGCTCGAGGCTGCGTTTCCGGTATAGGCGTAACTAGCGTTACGCGGACCGGCACGGAACAGAACGGCTAGTCTGGCATAGTCTCGTGCCCAGACGTTCACACCCTCCCGGCGAAAGAACGTCTGGTGTCCTAATCGACATTTCTTGTCACAGACCCCAAGATTGCTGATAATAAATCTCGTATGTGATTGGTCACTGTATATACGGTATATTTCAAATTTTTATTCTAAGTTTATCAAACTGACCAATAGTATTAAAGATTTATCGGACTAACGTCATGGCAACTTTACGGAAGGTCTGAAAGCTGCAATCTGATTGGACCCTTTGGCATTCCGAAGGGGATAGGTGTCTGTGACAAGAAATGTCGATTAGGACACCAGACGTTCTTTCGCCGGGGGGGGGGGGGGGGGGTGGACGTCTGGGCACGAGACTAAGTCTGGCGTAGCCCGCCCCTCGCAAGTACTTGCCTCAAGCGCTTGAGAATCACTGCCGAACAGTTTGATTTATTTGAGAACGCTATGGTGTGGGTGCAATACCCCGGAAGAAATACTGCTTCTTCGCATTTGTGTAATTGCTCCTGTCAATATCGCCAGGAGCGCATAATGACGTGAGAAGCGGAAGAGAGAGTAGGAGCGTGCAACGACCACGCAAAAGATTAAATTTCGAAAATGTTCCCACGCTAGTTCCGTTACTATTTTGGGCACGCACGTGCCAGTCAAAGCAGCATGAAGATGGCTTGAAACAGGTTACAGCTGTCTAGCATGTCTAGCAAAGTGACACTATCCCCTACAGCGGTCAACAACCCCAAAAAGGCCTCTTGCGACTCATGACTGCCAACCGTACGCTGCCAGAGGCGTGAAGCCTGAGACAACTTTTAGTAACGGCGACTAACGCCATTTAGACCAAGCGGCTGGTAGCTACATTTGTTGATACAACGTACCTGATCTTCAGAAACCCATCAGAACCTGGTAGGCGCCTGAGGTACACTGATCCAAGTATATCGGTAGGTTTGTGTTGTTTGCTAGCCTGTACTTCCGTCTGTAGCAAACGTTTGGCGGCTAAATGATCACGAACGGCTACACAAACGTTTTCGCTCGCTTCTCCGGTAATATTCACTGCTGTAGAAGCTGCTTGGTTCAGCAAACAACGATCCTTCTTTGATGGACTCGAAGCACGTGCGTGCCCAAAATAGTAACGGAACTAGCGTGGGAACATTTTCGAAATTTAATCTTTTGCGTGGTCGTTGCACGCTCCTACTCTCTCTTCCGCTTCTCATGTCATTATGCGCTCCTGATATCGCGGTAGCCCAGTGAAAGAAACAATAATTATTATTATCAGAAAGGATGATTTGCCCGTTTAGCGACTTGCCGATGTGGTGCTTCAGCGGTGCTCTCCACCAATGCTAAGAGTCTTATTACTGATGAAAACACTCGAGAATGACAGGTATGGTCCACAAAAGCTTATGACTAAATCTAGCGCAGAGTTTTGAACACATCACTTTGTGGTTGTACACGTATTCATTAACGTGCGTAGTCACGTGCCATTTACTGCCGTTAATTACATTCCGCATTTGATTCAGATAAGGAGTTAGGAAGCGCCGAAATGACTTATCATTAAGCAGTCTCTTGAATTTCGAGTGGTTTTCCGTGATTTCATGGTGCCAGAGCTGTGACAGAAACAACACCGATTGAAAGCTACACTGAATAAAAATCCGGTAAGCAGAGCTGCAATAACCTGTAGATAAATGTAAGATACTTGGTACAGACCTAGAAGGACAGCATCTTGCTGTTTGTCAATCGAATCCTACTCCAGCCTTGCCGACAGCTAGATAGTTTAAGGACTGTAGCACCACAACTACGCAGGGGGTTGAATGGGTTTGAGTCGCTTTCCTGAAAGCGCTTCACAAGCAGATTCCAGCAATATGCGTTTCGTGTGTGTTGACGACAAAACTTCACCAAATATCCGACAACAGTTCACATGTTGAACTCACATGCATATTCAAGTTTACGTGCACTAGCACTTTCCTTTGATCGTGCTAACCTAGATGGCTAACTGACAGCAAGAAAGAAGAGAGGACAGCAGAAGATACTATCGATCACAGCTAGGGTACGTGCTAGGCGACAACGTAGTGCCCGGAGACCCCAGATGCGAGGATACAGTGTAAGAGAAAGGTCAGGTGCTAATGGGATAGAGAGGGCCAACGAGAGAGAAGGGTAGCAGGCACCTGGAAAGAGAGAGAGAGGCACTCAATGGGAGAGGAACCGTCAGTGAGAGAGAAGGGGAGTATAGGCATCCTGGAGGAGAGGGAAGCCAGGCACCAACAGGATAAGGAGCACCAATGCGAGTGAAGGATAGCATGTACCCAGTCAATTTTTTTTTAGAAATCAGGTGGCTGCTTAGTGGCCAGCTTGGGGATAAATTCGAAATTTGGGGCTAAAGCTCCTGAAATAAATAGTGCAGGTACCACGGAGGAGAGGGAGGCCAGATGTCCAACAGGAGAGTGTGTGCTCGTGGGAGAGAAGTGTAGCAGGTACCTCGGCCCGGAGGGGAGAGAGCACCAACAAGAGAGAAGAGCAGCACAAACCTCAAGACAAAGACAGGCTCCAGCAGGATCGGGAGCATCACTGGCGACATACATGTCACAGGATCCATGCACTCTTCAACCATAGATAATGTCAACTGAATATTATCATTCTATGCTTTAACCAGTAAAGGATGCAATTAAAAGTGGCCCATTTTCATTCTCACCTTTTGAAGTTTAATGAGTGCATTTGCCAATACCAGCTGCATCATTCAACTATTTTTATCTGGAATATGCTAAAACCTGATTATTAATTACACCCCACTATCACCAACTGGCTACAGCATTGTTTATGTCCTAACTGCTTGAACTGACAACCATGTACATCCCCCAACATCACCTGAACGTGTATCATTCATTTGAGTGGACACACCACGCTCGATCAGTCTCGCCCCTCCATGATTACAAGCATCTTACTAGTTAAGAGTGGTCATTCATGAAATCTAGCCTAGCCCCTCATATTTTCTACAGACTCTCACCTACATGGCTACACATGAGTGAATGTCTTCCTACTCTCATGGCAGGTTCTTGGGTAGGAGTCTTGCAATTCAACCCGACTATGAGGCATCGAAGCCGAGACGGAGCATCTATGACCCGGCCTTCACAAAAGTGTAAGTTTCCAATAGCTTCTATACCTTTTTTGTCATGTTGAGGGTGAGAATGGAATATGTGAAATGGTGTCTGAGATTGAGACTCCCTCCATTGTGGGTTTGTGGAATGGGGGTCTGGGAGTGAAATTTCCTCTCCTGTGTCACTGGAGAATCAGGTGTAGGAGTGGTACTCCCTTGCTTTTCTTCACCACCCACCCAGTCACCTGAAGACCCTCATCCCAGCCTTCAATGAGTGTGTGGACAGGATGGTAGAGAGACTCACTCCCCTGGCAGATGGTGTCACACTGGTACTCATGAAGAAGGAGTTCTCTATACTCACTCTCGATGTTATCAGTAAAGTTAGTTGGGGGAGTGGGAGGGGGGCTAGCTTGCGAGACTATCATTTCATATAGTACTGGCTTTCTTATATGTACCTTGGAATGGTTATGGTTAACCACTTGCCTTATAGACTATACCACTTGACTGGTTTGGTTTCTGATTTAACTACTTGACTTTTAGGAGGAATAGGAATGAGACACAGCTGTTTTGTCACCATAGGTGGCATTTGGCAGTAACTTCCGTACCTGGTATTCAGACATTCCAGAGTTGAAGAAGAAAGGAGAAGATGAGGGGGAACTGCTGGGACTACTGAATCACACGATGCAAGCAATTGAGCTATCTTTCTACTACCTGTTTTTTAAGGTGTGTGTGTGTGTGTGTGTGTGTGTGAGAGAGAGAGAGAGAGAGAGAGAGAGAGAGCTTTAATAGCTGTGCTGATAAAATGTCCACTGTCCCATTTGTAAATCATAATAGGTGTGCATTATGAATGCTGAATCACTGTAGATACTCTGCCAAGTATAAAGATTAAAGGGGGGTGTAATGTAATGTAATGTAATGTAATGTTTGGCACGAAGGAGGGGTCACAGAGGATCGAATCTTATACCATTGTGATCCGTGGGTGAAAACTAAGATTTTCAACCTAGGGTTTCTCTACTTTCACTTTCTGTGAGGAGTTATGGCCAAAACAAAACTACAGTGTATATACATGTTATATGGGTCTTTATGGGGCCCCTACAAAGCACAGGTTCATGGCATCTCTGGCAGTTACATGGATGCCGCTTTCGAACCTGTGGAGCACGATGAGTCAGAGGTCTCGACAAGTCTGCCACTTCGTTTGACCAAGGGAGGCCTACTACAGCTCTCAGGTTAGTAGAGTTTGTGTAGTCTCTGTATAAGTAAAGATGTGAGCGCTATAAACAAACGGCACGATCGAGTGATGTATATGTAAGTTTCGAGCAGTCTCTCCACTCTCCAGTAGTAGCCATGGCTGATTCTTGAAAATATTTTGCAGATAGGGACCTAAAGACCTTGAGTCACTTTTAAAATCCACACCGCTGTCGGTTAGCTATGAGTGTTTGTATCTCACTTTAAACATGGAATTGGTGCACTTTGACCTCACGGCCCTGCCACGTATTTTGCGCATCCGCAATTTCGTGTCCTTTGCATGATCGAGCGATCACCCCACCCAGATTGTGATCCACATTTCTACTCGCCTGCCATACTTTGCACTTGGCAGAGTGATTAACCCTCGATATATACAAATGTATCTCATAGCAGTCAACACTCAGTTGTATCCTTACAGTTCACTATTTCTTCCATACACAGTATCTTCACCCATTCGAAGCTGAGTCACATCGTAGGTCTGTTCGGGCTCTTCGCAAGATTGGTCAAGAGTGCATCCAGCGAAGGATCAGTGCCATTGAGAATGGAGAGCAGGTGCCCAATGACATCCTCACACAGATCGTCAAAGTCACAAGTGAGACATTACTGCACATGACAGACCATTATCATTAGAGCTGGTCATGATATATCCCTGTCCCCAGGAAACGGTGAAAAAGCCTGGTATCTTTCATACATGACCTAACTTACTTAAATATGCATGGGCCAAACCAATTGAAAGACGGCTGCATTTCTCTACCTTTTACCCAAAACATTGCTTCAGTGCTCAGTCTGTGTCACCAGCAGATCCTAAAGATCAGCTACAAGACCTGTAGAGTTCCTGCCTTTCCTTGTGTCTGAGAGCTACAACTGTGCTCACCTACTCAAAATTAAGTCTTCACTACCCACTTTCCACGCCCATATGAGAAGGGATACCAAGTTATTCCAGTTTTAGGAGAGCCTGGGCACAAGGCTAGTGATTATGCAATGGCATGGGTATCTTCACTTATCTATATTCTGTATGATTAAATTCAGTGTAGTGTTATGTATTTTACTTGAGGATATTATTGCAGCTGTCCTCCTCACCTCAATATCCAGAAGCTCGTGAAAACATGACGGTGAAGGACCTGGTGGATGACTTTGCTACCTTCTACTTAGCTGGTAAAACAGCTATCATAGTATAAGCAATACAAGCAAGTGTGGCCTTCGGCCGCACTTGCTTTGCAGTGTGCACTGAGGCCTGCCATAAATGGCAGACCTCAGTGCTGTCAACTATTTCAATATACTTATCACTGCATAAATGTGCATATTATAGAGCTAGATCTAGGCTTGAATTTTCATGGGAAGATGAAATTATCTGAAGTGTTGCGTATTAAATTTAAATTCAATCCATTGTTTAAAATCATGAATCAAAAGAATAAGTGCATAATTATAATATAGGATGGGAATAAAGGTTCAGAATAATATAGAATAATGGGACAGAATAGAATGTCAAGATTCAAGTAGCAGCAGTGACATGAGTTCTCCTGTCAGAAGAGGGGAGGCTGGCTTTGTGCCTCATCACCATCTTGGAGGCTGGGCTCCTTCTCCCCTTGCTGACTTTGTGTGCTGAATGATCTGGATTCAGAGTCAGCAGATCGCAGTGCCAACCTGGACAGTCATGGGGAAAGAAGAGTGGATACTATAGAGGCTCATACAGTATGTTAGTCGGTTGGATGAAGGTCAGCTGTTGGTCCGAGGTCTTCCAAAACACAACTCTCCGTGAACTATCTTCTGGACCCACTCCACAGTGGATGATGGCTGCTATCTTCGAGGATTCGTCACGCCAGCAGATGTGAAGACTGGCCTTTGGTGAGTATACAGGTTGATCTGGTTTAGCATTTGTGTGATGGCGGTCACGTAGCTCACACACTGGTGGTTCGCTGGTAGAATGCGGTGGTATGTTCTCCCATTGATTTGCACAAAACTCAGTGACCCTTGGTGGACAAAACCATGCTCTCCCGATACTCCCATAGCCGTGAAGCTGTTGTACTTCCTGCTGCACTGCCTAAATACCCTATCACGGAACATTGCAGGCCAGATGGCAGGAAGGGGCTGAAGGGGTTGCAGAACCTGCCATTTCTGCAGCAGAAGCTCTCCTCTTCGCCCCGCAGCAACATTGCCCTACAGCAGTAGTAAGCATGTTTGTTGCCGGTTTGGGATACGGAGTCCTGTGAACGGGTAGGTTTTCCCATCTACGGGTTGCGGCCTGCAGTCGGGCTCGTCGCTCTCAGTTCTGCTCTCTCTTCTACGGTCTGTGTTCCTGGAGCGCTCAGTGTCTACCTGCAGAGCCATGGAGCAGATAATAATTTATTAGCATAATCCTGGGGTGAGTCTATTATTTTGTACCTGGTCTTGCCTGCGTGCTGCTCTGGCAGCTCTCATTTGGTCTCGATTCTGCGCCTGCACAGCAGCGGTTTCCGTGGACGTCCGACTGGCCCTGACGGCTCTCACTTGGTCTTGATGCCGCCTCCGTCGCTCAGCGGAGGTGGTAGCTAGCGGTGGTGGGAGCCGGGGAGGGCCGGTTGGTAGCTTCACTCGGACGTCTTTGAGCCATTTTTCGCTGCAGCGTCATGCTCCTCGTCATGCGCCTGTCCCCAAAAGCATGCAGTTGGTCCATTCTATACTCTCAATTAGTATTTAGAAAACAGACTATCAGTGCCTGTCATCGACAATTATACACTGATCACTGCCAATCATCGCTGGAAAGTACTATTTACCCATCGTCATCAGGAGGGCACGTGCGTTCACCCTGACGAGTTTTAACGTTGTGGGTCACAGGTCAAAGTACGTCCAGAAGCGCGCACATGCGTCACGTGGTCGCGTACGGACAAAAAAAAACAATCGTAAGTATAGATACACTATATGGGACCTGCTGGGTGAATTCCAGTACACTGTTGACTATTGTATCTCAACAATCAGTAGAATGATCATTAGCAGTGCAAGCAAGTAATAGCCACCCACGCTAGAAGTTTATGATCTCTCTGTTTCTGAGATATATATCTAGGTAGCATTGCCATTTTTGGAACTCATCGTATAATTGATGCCATGAAAGTCCACCACATATCTCCCTTGTGATACAACAGAAATGTTCAGCTGCAGCCACGCCTCCTGCAGAAACCATCCACAGCAGCACTTCCTGTATAAAGTTAAAACCATCCACTTTTGATTTACTTGTGCAGATCGAGTTACACGTCTCTGAAGTCTGCACATTCAGTAATGCAGAAAGTTCCAGGTTATCCCTCAGTGGGTCACATAACATTTTGTATTGACTAAGAAGAGTTTATTGAGGTCTTACGTAGCATGCATTATGAACTTCACAGTAGAGGTCCAAACATTTCGATCTGAAGATCCTCATCAGTGGAATGACACAATTTGCACAACTCAAGCTGAAATTGTGTCATTCCACTGATGAGGATCTTCAGATCGAAACATTTGGACCTCCACTGAGAACTTCATTGTGCATGCTACCTAACAGCTCAATAAACCCTCTTCTTAGTCAGTTTATGACATAGCCTGTACAGTAACATTTCATTTTTTGTTCTCCATTTTGTATCTGAACCTGCCATGTAGGTCAAGAGACGACCTCTAACCTCCTGTCGTTTGCTCTGGTTCTGCTGATCCAGCATCCAGCTGTCCTGACCAGGTCTGTTCTGTTTAGATCATAAAGGTAAAGGTGTCGACTTTAACCTCCAGACCCTTTCAGCCAAAGGCAAGGGGATCACCTGGGAGGCAACCAGTGGGTTTCGAACCAGTGACTTTTCGTCCACAGTCAAATACTTTAACCACTTGACCTCCATGTCATCTGGCATTGGACAGCTCATGAGAGTAGCATCTCTTGGTGGTCTGACCAACTAACTCTATCCCAGTCTCCCTGCGTCAGATTTTGGTCTACATTATGGAGCAAATTAAAAGCTGGCAAAGGTCATCTGCTTGTTACGTTCACTATAAACCGAGGTTAAATTTTATTGATGACGAGGCTAAAACTCTGGCAACAAGAGAACAAACTTTAAGTGTGTGGGTGAATTAATTGGAGCAATTCCAGAAATAGAGCTTGTAGCTACATGAATGTGTAGTGTTTCTTCTTCCACCTCCACCAGGGCTGTTGATGAGGTGACAGAAGTGCTGGGTGATCGTGAGGTGGTGACTTCAGAAGATCTAGAAAAGTTGGAGTACACACTGCAGGTAGGGTGCTAACGTTGTAAAAAGCTCGAAGTATTTTGGTCAAAACCTATTTCATGTGACATTTTCCGTCAATCTGTATCCATAGAATTGTTTTGATACCCAGTCCATGTACATGTAGTTTATAATTGTTGGTTACTAATTGCTGACCATTTGTGACTGTGAAGTCACCAGAAGCCACTAACACATATATCTACATCCTTCCCACCCCCACCCAAAAATCTTGTGTGAAACCTGGAGCTGGACTGTTGGACTATAAAACATTATTAAAGTATTCCAGCTTGTTACCACTGTACATGAACCTCAAGTCTTATTGTGAGTATTGCTACATTGTACTCTTAATTATTTTGTTACTTCATTCTTTTATTCACAGGTGTTGCAGGAGACTAACCGTCTCTGTCCACCTACTCCAACTATTGTCAGGGGAATCCCAGAGGAAATCAAGCTGGGAGGGTACCGAATACCCAAGGACACTGTGGTTTTTGTAAGTACATGAATCACTCATTGCTTTGTTGTGTCTGACACTGGCTTGCACTGTTGGCCTAGAGGAAGTCTTTACTGAACTAGTAAGATTGCAAGTGTGCCAATGGCTCACCAAAATGGCTTAAAACTATTGAAAACTACTTTTCCAAAGTTTGATATCATCCGTTTTTACTTTGTTATGCTCACCTATCTGGCATAACATGCAAAATGAAACATGCACATGGACTTGGGAATGAGGTTAATTTTCAGGTTATGGATGAGAGTCTTTGTTGCAGTATTCACACGGAGCTATAGTATATAGGTAGATGAGAGTAGTGCATTGTATATGGAGTGTGAAGGCCAAATATGCTCCAAAGTGCAGAAGGTCAGTAGGTGGTAGGTTTAGCCTCCTTGGCAGTCCCCTTGCTCTATGGTTGAGTTTATATACTCGGCGAATGGAAGCGTACAATCTACTCAATGTACAGTAGAGTCTGCACTAAGCCATCGGTAAAAGAGGTGTGTTACGTGAGTGCAGGAAGCCATGTACAAGTACATGGATAAATAATTAGCAGTTTACACAATGCCTTATACAAAAACTTAGCGTGATTAAGTGACGTTACATAACTTACCCTGCTGGAGCGTATGAAAGAGCTAAAATTCCTCTTTTATTTCACCGTATTTTGGCAGCAAAGACAGATATCCGGTAGGCATTACACAGAGTTACTTAATGCAATCTCACGTGCGTGTGGTGCAAGTTTTGTCGGGATGGCTGGCTTTGCTCCATGTTATCCCAAAAATCAAAGTTGGCCTAGAAAGCAATTTGCTTGTAACCCCAGAGGTGGACACGGGCATATCTCAGAAACAGTGAGTGGTAGATTTAAGAACTTTTCATGGCATATGTAGCTAAGGTAGAAGAAAGCTCTGCCGTTTGTTGCTTGTCTATAAGCCGTACTTATGCCGAGTAATGAGCGTACAGATTATTGTATTTTCCCCGAAATTCACTGGTCCATATTCACAACAATACTTGTACACAGGTAATGATAGTTAGATATTTAGTAGACAAGAAGGTTTTATAGCTGTAGAGTAAGTATGGCTCTGATTCTACACTTTGCTCCATGTTATCCCAAAATTCGAAGTTGGCAGACCCGCTAGTGGAGGGTAGTATGATGACGGTCTTGGCAGCATTTCGGGAGCGCAGTCCAGACTGACTATACTGTATTTGTAGACTCTAAGGAACATGTTACAACATACACAACATTCAATAACAGACATCAGATGGTTTTTGATATACAGCTGGGTGAAGAAGCTGCCGTTTAGGCAATCCCAGCCTCCATACATCACTATACGTAGGGCATAACCGGAAGTGTTCACCTAATTATTTACACTTTAGCGTTGACTGGTAGTATGTTGAAGACGACCATATTTGATCACATTTTCCTAAAACTTTCAGTTTTTGACAATCTCAAATTCTGATCCATATTCCTTGTGGTGTGGCAGCCTTCTGTAAAAAAAAACACCACCCTCTGTGAAAAAAAAACAACACTTAGATTATGTCTAGCATGGCGAAGATATGTGTCTTTGAAGTCTATGCATTCAAAAATGCAAGTTTTGGTCTCTTTTCTCATATACCATATAGCGACAAATTTTCGAGGAGTAAAATTTTCACAGTTTTCGTGAATTTCGCTCGAACCGTGAAAATTATACCCTCGAAATTTTTACACCACGTCACTGGCTTGTGTAAAGTTTTCATGAAGCGGATCATGGCTCTTTTCAGATTTTTAGTAGCGTGAACAAGCAAGCCAAGCTACCAGATCCTCTTGGCCTCTTGAGACTAGTACTAATGGTTAAATAATAAATAAATATTCTAATAGTCGTGGCTCCACCTTATCCGCGATCCTTGAAAATTATTTCATGAAAAGTTTATTGTAGGTCAATCTGCGAAAATTTTGGTCATCGAAAATTTATCGCTATACGGTATTATCCTCTGAAGCAGGACTTTTTTGTCATCTATATTTATGCATATAGGCTGACCACTTTGCTGCCTGCCGTCTCCCAGTGAACTTTGAAGATCCTGAAGAGTTTGATCCGAGTCGGTTTGCTTCTGACAGACCAAAGTGAGTAGTGTATGTACAGCGTAGTACCATTCAGTGTTGTGTTACACACGCTTTAACATTAGCTAGATACCTGCAGCGGTTCCAGTATCCATCCCAGAAGCCCTCACATATACAGTATGCCTATAAGAGGGGAGGGGAGGGGAGGGGAGGGGAGGGGAGGGGAGGGGAGGGGAGGGGAGGGGAGGGGAGGGGAGGGGAGGGGAGGGGAGGGGAGGGGAGGGGAGGGGAGGGGAGGGGAGGGAGGGGAGGGGAGGGGAGGGGAGGGAGGGAGGGAAGGGAAGGGAAGGGAAGGGAAGGGAAGGGAAGGGAAGGAAGGAGGGAAGGGAGGGAGGAGGGAGGGAGGGAGGGGAGGGGAGAGAGGGGGGAGGGGAGGAAGGGGAGGGGAGGGGAGGGGAGGGGAGGGGAGGGGAGGGGAGGGGAGGGGAGGGGAGGGAGGAGAGGGGAGGGGAGGGGAGGGAAGGGGAGGGGATGGGAAGGGAGGGAAGGGGAGGGGAGGGGAGAGGAGGGGAAGGGAGGGAGGGGAAGGAGGGGAGTAAAGTAAAGGAAAGGAAAGGAAGGATGCATAGTGGCTTCTGGACTCTTCTGGCCTTTCAAAGCTGGTAATCATATTAGGAGGTGAATCCTAGGGTCTCTGTCTTTGTTTTAACCATGCTAGTTATGTTTCCTAGCTTGGTACTTTATCCAATGGAGGCACAGCTATGGGGCTGCACTGAGGTCCTGTAGCAACTCCCAGTTATACTACTGACCATCACTCTTAATGCTCATGTCTGCAGACCTGACCCTTTCGTTTACTTCCCCTTTGGACGGGGCCATCGCTCCTGTATTGGAGAAGTATTTGCCCTCGTAAGTTTAACATCAGATGTCTGTCTAAGATGTAGTGTACAATTTATCTTCATTCTTCTCTTCCGTATACCAGATTGAGGCAAGGATCATCCTAGCCAGGCTCCTGCAGAAGTTCCAGTTTTCTCTTCCTGCTGATTACAAGCTGGAATTACAGGCACGGGCAACACTACTGCCGAAAGGCCTTATCCCATGTATGCTGAAGCTTGTTCCGAATGAATAATTATTGGCTGCAAACGTGTAATGTTAAGGGCTTTTGTATTACTGATAAGGAAGGATTTTAGACTGACTTTTATGTCTTACAGTCATGATAGCATTTTTGGTTGTGTTTCCAACCCATCCTGTATGGTCACTTTGCTCATGCAGATTATTTACCACCATAATATATGTTGTTGTTTTTTATTGGATGGGTAGCCATCCGATATCACTGTATATTGAGGTGAGTCTGCCGTATTTGGTCCAATGGACGAGGCAAATACAAGCAAAAAGAGTCCAACGGTGTCCTAGCTAGCTAGAGTACCATTATTTCCAATACCATTTCAAATATCAGATGGTTACTCAAATTACATACAAAGTAGCTATGATCCATAATTACAGTTCTCAGAACCATAGCAAGTTAAATAGAAATAAAAATGCATAAATCATACAAAAACGACATTCATACCCTACAAGCAAATGACCAAAATGTTGATTCTTACTATTTCAGCAGTTCCTGAAACGCATTAAATTTTTAAAGAGTATTCTCAAGTTTGGAGGAGGGGGGGGCAAGTTGAACATTTGTGGAATATGTGCAATGACACACACAGCTACCATGATGATGATAATACTGAGAAAATGTAGCGTTAACAGCACTAGTGTGGGGCTAGCTCACACTTGCCCAACTAATGTACACCATTATAAAGCTGCCAGTATTGCATGTCGTGCTTTGCTACAATAATAGGATGCCTCAGCTAAGTGAACAATAAATTGGAAGGGCTCAGAACCTGAGTGGTCTCCTACCAACTGGCCCATATAACAAATTCCATATTTGGTCAACTAACGCCGATTAATGCAGCACTGGCAAATGTTTTTGCCGTGCTCATGATACCGCATAGCATGCCCCCACATTCTACGAAATCGCCAGTCCATCTGCTATTCTTATCCCAGGGCTGGCGGTAAGTGCAATAGACAAGCACTTCCTTCTTGCAGTGCATTTTCAGTAATACAGCAGGCCATCTTATGTGCGAAAGGCTTGATGCACCAGCGCCAAACGTGGTGTATGTATCGTGGCCGAGACGGTCGCTCATCCCACGTTACATGTCCCAAGCGACTTGCTCTCATCCCGAGGGCTTCTCTTCCCAAGCGACTTTACTCTCGTTCCAAGTGCTTCTCGTCCCAAGCGACTTGCTCTCATTTCAAGCGCTTCTCGTCCCAAACGACTTACTCTCGCTTCTCGTCCCAAGCGACTTGCTCTCGTTCCAAGCGCTTCTCGCCCCAAGCGACTTGCTCTCGTTCCAAGCGATTCTCGCCCCAAGCGACTTGCTCTCGTTCCAAATGATTTACTCCCGTCCCAAGCGGTTCTCCCAAGCGACTTGCTCTCGCTCGAAGCGACTTGCCCTCAATCGCGCAGGCAATTTTAATAGGCGGGGCTTAAGTCTGTTCACGTGTCGCGCTCGTGCTTGAGCTCCGTGCGTATTTACCACGCCTTAACCCCCTTCTCTATTACATTTTAATTACCCATATCACGTGCTTGCAACGCCTCCGCCTTTCGTGCAATATAATATGTGGCTTGGGATGAGGGACGAGAACCGCTTTGGACGAGAGCAAGTCGCTTGGAACGAGAGTAAGTCGCTTGGAACGAGAACCGCTTTGAACGAGAGCAAGTCGCTTGGGACGAGAGCCGCTTCGAACGAGAGCATGCAAGTCGCTTGGGACGAGAGCCGCTTCGAACGAGAGCAAGTCGCTTGGGACGAGAGCCGCTTGGGATGATAAGCGTTTGGGACGAGAGTAAGTCGCTTGGGACGAGAACCGCTTTGGATGAGAACCACTTTGGACGTGAGCAAGTCGCTTGGAACGAGAGTAAGTCGCTTGGAACGAGGGACGAGAGCAAGCTTGGAACGGTCTCTGGGAACGAGAACCGCTTGGCAAGTCGCTTGGGACATGTAGCGTGGGATGAGCGACCGTCTCGGCCACCATATGTATGTATGGGAGGGACATCCCGTCCTGACGGGGAACATCCGGTCCTAGGACCCCGCGTCCTAGGACCTTTAATTTTTATTCCTTATCACACTCCAGTGGTTCCAGAGGTTATACTTCCAGGAGAAGGGTCTACACCCGCAACTAATGAGGGCCAGCCCATGGCATTTACTTGCTCTGCCACTGGCATCCCAGCTCCCACCATCAGCTGGTTTAGGAGTGGTGTCTTATTTGATGAGAATTTTGATGATCGTATCAATATAGCCCGTCCTAGTATAACACTCACTCAGGACGACCCCAATGTTTTTTTCTGTCCTACGCACTCTAACTCTCAATCCTACCATGGACAGTGACTCAGGCACCTACACCTGTGTAGCAGACAATGGAAACAGGCAAATGCCAAATGTTACACGAGACTTTGTATTATTTGTCAGAGGTAGGTTTGCTACTACCGTTACTTGACAATATGTATTTGAATGTTTCTAACATTCTTATTTTCACAAATCTTTTCACTTGGCGGTGTATTAATAAAGTTTATATCATCAGTTCTATAGTATTTACAGATACTGAATGATAATGACTATTTATTTCTTTGTACAACTTTTCCAGGATCCTGGTCCCACCTCAAGACATGACAGTGGTCTCACCAAACAATGCCATGTTCTTCTGCCAAGCCACAGCCAGACCTGGGCCAGTCATAACCTGGTGGAAAAGGAGGGAGAATGGCAGCCTCAATCAGATCATGGCAATACAGGGAGAATATACCATTACGAATGTTGAAATAGGGGAGAGAGTTAGGAATAGCACACTAAGTGATTGTAGGCTCCAAGGCATCTGATACTGGTGACTACCTCTGCCAGGCTGACAACGTAGTTTCAGTGGATTCTGCAACTGCCAATTGGACAGTTTATGGTAAGAACATAAGAAGTCTTACACAAGCAGGGTCAATTCTGTTATTAATAATTTTATTATGTAGTGAGTATAAATTGTAACTTAAATAAAGCTTAAGCAAGTTTTGTGAGTCCATTGGAGTGAGTATGGCATTTTTGATAGAGTCCTGTACATTTATTGTTTCTGTCTTCTCTCTCTACAGTTATTCCTGATATTGTGTTCCCTGAGAGTGACAGCTTCACCTACACAGTGAATGTGACAGACCCAGTCACATTTGTCTGCCAGGCTAGAGGTGTCCCAGTTCCAGTGATCACCTGGAACCAGAATGGGATTCCCCTGAATGGAACAGGCATAACGTCAGGGGGTGCTGTTGACTTTATGTTTGATATGGAAGGCTTGAACGCTCGAATCATTGTTGAGCTGCCTTCTCAGTCACTTATTCCAACACCAATTGGAAACATTTACGAGGCTGAGCGAAACCTCACCATCTACAACACCATGGGAGGGGACACAGGGACGTACACCTGTGAGGCAGACAATGGGGTGGAGCCAAATGATGCCCAAGACTTTGAGCTGTTTGTACAAGGTAGGTATGACTCTAGGTCTGACTAACTGATGAAAGGGATGCACTTGGAATTAAGGCTTGATTTTTTATATTGAAATTTATGCAACAAATGTAAAGGACATACATTATAGCACTATAATGGCTAATTTTGCATGTATTTTGATTCAATACAGATTAAATGCCTTCCTAGAGTAAAGGGATATGTTTTCTGAATCACTGAATTTTGGATGCCTACTTTGCGTCTTACAATTGTATTTCTCATTCCCAAACCTTATACTTCCACCGGTGGTGATTGCACTGGCTGATGAGAGGGAAATGATTGGAAATGAAACAGACTCTGTCACACTAGAGTTTCGAATCGACAATGCTGCACCTCTGGTAGCCCTAGAACACCTGATGTGGCACTACTCCGCTGACCTGGAAGACTTACCCCAGGGAGAGGACATTACAGGACTGATGAACAGGACCTTTCAGTCGATGCTGACGTTCTCAGAGTTCACTGGCAATACAATGATTTCTCTAACAGTGTCAAACCTGGTGAGGGACGTGGCAGGCCAGGGGAGACTGACGAGGGGCGGTACTTCCTGGTGGAGAGGAACCCAGCCGGAATCAGCTTTGACTACATTGACCTCATCATCTTTGGTAAGTGGCTGTAGTAACCACTTTTACTGCAAGAATATGATATAGTGTGCTCTGGTTTAGGATTTTATTGTCTTTGATACCCTCTCTATCTGCCTTTCAATCTTCTAGGTGCTCCCACCATCCTTGTTGTACCTGAAGACCAGTTTGAGATCAATGACGGTAGCAGTACTAGATAGCTACAATAATATGTATGTATGACACTAGCCTTTGATTATTTTAAAAATGGCAAAATAGGGACTTTGCATCCCAAGCATACAGAAGTATCTTTGTATTGTACCATCACAAAGTGCTGTTGTAATGCAGCTGCAAGAGATCGATTCCAAAATTGCATCAGAAACAATCTCAGAAGGCCTGAAATCCCAAATTTTTCTGGGGGGTATGCCCCCAACCCCCCCTAGTGGACGCACTTTGCGTGCTTTAATACACCACGCCTGCATCGAGTATGTCCAGTGTTGTCAAACTGGACCATTTCAAATCTGGTGGCTACGGCCCTGGATCATCAGGAGTGGCGAACAATAATGACTTAGACGGGCCAGAATTAAAACTGACTCATGACTGTCTTCCTCAGGGTGAAAGTGAATGTGAGAACACCTGCTATTTTATAGCCTCGCTCGTCATGCTGCATCACGTCACACCACGTCACCCCTGACTTCTCGTGACGTTGCGTAACATGCGAGGCTATAAAATAGCATGTGTTCTCATGTTACTTCACTTTCGTCCTGAGAAAAACTAGAGTATCTAGTCGAAATGTCGGCGAAGTTTCTTTCTGAATTAAAGTTGGTATTCAGAGAGCCTTTCTTTCTTATACAAGAGCCAACTGAAAAGTCCCCTCTTTATTAGCTTCCCTAATAGTCTGCCACCACCACACTAGGGGAATTACCATCACAGCCTCAGCTTAATTCTCAAGAAGTATCACTTTCCTCATAATAATGTACTTTATCACATCTCGCTCCCTCCTCCTCCCCCTTCATTACCACACACAGTCACTCCTGTCATCGAAGGCATCTCCAACTCGACCGAAGTGAACGTCACCAACTTAGCCACGCTGGCCTGCCTCACTACCGCCTTCCCTCTAGTGTCCTCTATCGCCTGGCAGAAGAATGGGGAAGACCTCCTCTTTGAGATGGATGGTAGGATCAGCACCTTTGAGTTTGAGATCAACAATACCTACATGAGCAGTGGGTTCCTGGGCAGTGGGAGTATCGAGAGTGTTATGAGCATGGCAGGTTTCACTGAAGCTCAGGTTGATGGACTTGGCAAGCTCGGGGTGGTACAACTGCCAGTAGTATCAGTACAAATCTGTGTACATCCACCATTGTTAAGTGAACATTCATCAACATCTGAAAAGAGAACAATATTATAATGCAACATATAGAGTATGCGTTGGATCTATATCTCCTGCAACCAGTGGTACTTACTAGTACATAAAAAACTATCAGTATTCAACTGATACCCTTCACTGCAGCTGCACTCAAGGCTTCCATTGATATTTGTACATTCACAGTTGTCACTATCTTGAGAGCATTCTAATAGGAATTGAATTGTTTGCTGTATAAGGTAGAGAATTTGTAGCAGTGCAAGTGTAGCTGGCAGTATCATCTCGCACCAAACTCTCAAAGGTGAGCACCCCTGGTAAGTACTTGATCTGAAATGGATTGTAATGTATCTAGGACCCTAACGTTATCGTGTTCCATAGGAATACGACCTCCAATTGAGGTTGAACAATCTGCAGTTGAGATCGATGTTAGACGCCAGCTACTGATAAGGCTGTTGTCGGTCCAGTCTGGTGATGTCATGTAATGATCTCTGAATTCAGCCATTAGCCTTGCCCCCACGCTCACATGGACTAACATAACTGGGACCAAGGCTATGTGGGAATTCTATTACCCCAAGGCTACTATATCACGGGGGGTACTGGATATACATGTACACTTTAGATGTCTTTATATTACCATTTCTAGACTACTGAGAATGTTGTCATGATTGTGGATGCAGTTCAGGACTGGTCAGATGTGATTGAAAACCAATCTTCACTGTATGTAATATCACTGGACTAAAGAATTAACTGCATGTATTTGTATAGTACAGTATAAATTTAGATTATAGTGTTGCAAGTCACATAATAGCCTAGAAAAATTTACATTCGGCTTTTGTTTTATTCACCAGGATTGTCCAGACCTTTGAAGACTTTGCTTCTCAACTAGTACTTGTACAACAGGAAGACTTTTCAAATATTACAGTTATTGCAGGACAGACTCTTTTGCAGGCACAAAGTGTAAGTTGGCCTGTATTTGCATATTTAATGTTGCTTCATTTATATTAATATGAGGATGCTGTAATTTTTGTTGTTACTTTAGTCATCCGAAAATCCCAGATGATGTCATATGACTTTAATGCATTAGGTAAGTACACAAATCGCACTGATCAGTAAACAAGTGCATGTGAAAACCAAAGACATAAATAAGATGTGAATCATCGCTACAATATTGCTCTAGGTGAAGGCATTGGTAACTGAACCACAGAAGGGTGCACAACTGTCAGACTTTCACCTGATGTCGTGGAGTGCAACTGTGATCACCTTACAAATTTTGGTGCTCTTGTTGTAAGTTATATCTGAGTGGAATGAACAAGTTTTGAAGTCTTTAGTGTTAGGATTCCTAAGCCAGCATTTTACTAAGTCCTTGTGATTACAAATGGATTTTTCCCCTGTATAGGACATTAGTGACAGATCTGGAGATGGGAATTTACCACCAGCTGCAAAAACAGCTCTAAGTGCTATTTCAATAATAAGATCGATCTTCTCCCTTATTGGCTGTACTTTAACTGTTTTAACTCAACTTGGATTCAAGTATGTACTATACAGCAATTCAATATGGACTCTGCTTATCGCACTTTTCTTATATTATCTCAGGAAGTTGAGAAATCGTGATGTTTCAAAATTCCATGTACAGCTGAGTATCGCTATATTTGGGATGATGATTACGTTTTTTGCTGGCATTGAGCAAACACAAAGTATTGGAAGGTGTGTGACAGTATCTCTGCTAGTTCATTACTTCAGCATGGCATCAGTGATGTGGATGGCAGCAGAAGCATGGCTGATGTTCCAGAAATTTGTGATTGTGTTTGTGCAGATTACAACCAGATACATTGTTACTATTTCCCTCATCTGTTGGTGTGAGTTGCTTGGTGACTAGTTCATTATGAGATTAGATAATATAGTCTCGTCAATGCTTCCCCACCCTACCCTGCATGAATCTAACCCATGCAAGCTCTGCTGCACTCACTTGATTATATTATAATACTCACTTGATTATATACTACTCACATGCAGGGGAGCATGGACAAGGCTAATTTAAAAAGTGCCATAGCCTCGTTCTCTTTGCATTTCATGATCAGGTGCTTATATAAAGAGGAATGCACACATGGGCGAGGGGATGAGGCTATGTTATGATAAAGCAGCTTAGCATAGTAACAGGAGCTAAATTATGTGCTCAAATAAGATATTATATATGTAAGCAGTTTTATACCCACTTGATATACTCTCTTCAGTATTCACCGATAGAACTGCTGTGGAATATTCTGTGATAGTTGACATTAGTTATTCAATGGATACATAATTGATTATGTTACATGTTTGAGAGATATGACCATTAGTAAATTTGTCATTTATTGGATGGTTGCAACACTGTTACTATAACATTGTAAGGCAAGAATGCTTAGTTGCTAGACTATTGCTGGAGATGTACCTTATCTAAAATCCACCCACAGTTTGTCTAGCTCATGCCTGCATAGCATTACAGAGTTATGCACAATTGACAAATTTGCGTTAAAGTTGTATAATGCATTGTCTAGGTATACTGGGTTGTAAAAACATTATTGCACCTGTGAGAGCCGATGTTATATTCATGGGAAGCATTTTCAATCATCTTCAAGTCGTGAAGATACATTTGTTCACTCATGAAATGTCCAGCCATATTCTTTCATCAGTACTGTCTTTCAATTCATTACAGTGGTTCCCATCCCATTTGTTGCTGTTCCTGTGGCAGTTGATCACAACTTTGTAATCAATGAAGATTAGTAAGTGAGATGTAATCAATGAAGATTAGTTAGTGAGTATTCTTTAGTATAAAGTAGCCACAAGCATGTCAGTTACTTATGCATTGCTAATTTAGAGCTGCATCATTAATGGTATCAGTATCAGTACTAACTATATTACTAGGATGATGTATAACATCGTGGGGCGAGCCTCCGCTCGTGTTCAGATATTTGGCGTATACGCGGTGATTGGATAAGTATTGATTAACCTTTTGAACCTTTACACGTGTTCTTGTGTGGGGAGCAGAACTTCACACTCTCCTGACAGACATGCAGAGGAGGAGAGCAGGTTCAGTTGAAATATTCCACTGGAAACTTTTTGCAGTTGGAATAAAGGTTACATGTCAGGAAGCTTTTTAAGCTCAATCTTCAATTCCCAAAACAATTAATATCTCCCAGTGTAACTTGTAAAGTAAATTGTACTATACTGCGTGGGCGGTTCAAAGTTGCCGGTAGCAGTCTACACCTCAAAGACAACTGCCTATGCTCTATCTGCCAATTAGGGCAGATAGAACATAATTATGTTCTATCTGCCGTAGAGCATAGAAAACTTAATTGAGCTGTTTGCACACCACAAACCAAATTAGTGTGCTCATGGAGCTGTGAAGTGGGAGGGATGTATAGTACAAGCCACTTAGATGATGGCATTTTTGTGGTTTACAAAAAACACACTCGAGGCTTCATCTGATAGACCACTCAATGCCTATAACATAGAGCATGTTATATCATAATTTTGCAGCATTTTTAGACAACTGTTGAGTTAGTTGTAATGATGCCAGTTGCCTGTGATGTGCCCAATCTTGCTGGAGCCTGGCCTAGCCTGTCTTTGCACTGGGTTTTCTGCTACTCTCTCTTCTGCGCCATTGCCGCTCTCTCTCCTGTTGGCACCTGGCCTCCCTCTCCTCTGGGGCACCTGCAGTGTTTATTTCAGGAGTTATAGCTGTAATCCCCGCCCTCACAAATAAATTTCTTGAAAAAACACTGGGTACCTGCTAGCCTTCTCCGTCGATGGCGCTCCCTCTCCCTTTGGCGCCTGGCCTCCGTACGTTGTCGCCTAGCAAGTACCCTAGCTGTGACAGTCTCTTCTTTGAGTTCTTGGTTCCTACTCGCCTGATTATGGAAATACACACATGGAATTTGACTGCGCACGTGAGCTAAATATGCGGATATTTGGAGCATAAGCACATATGCGGTATGTGTGTGCGTACGTACAGAAAGTACATACACAGAACATTTTCCCACTGTACACGCTAGTGTGGGGCTCGCTCCGGCTCGCCCCAATTATGTTAGTTTGTGCTGATAAATTGTTACCAGCAATAAGAGGTTGCTCAGTAGTGTTTCTTCCTTGCAGCTGTTTCATCAGCAACATCGGTGTGTTTTTTGGAGCTTACTTTGGACCAGTTTTGGCTCTCATGGTGTTCAATACCATCATCTTTATCGTAGTCATTGCTGCGTTGATTAAGCATACCAGAAGAAGAGGTCAAAGGGAAGATAGCTCCACTGTCAAAACCACAGTTCAGACCCTAATCAATATCATTGGCATAATGTCCATCTTTGGTTTGACATGGTTATTTGGTGCATTCACAGTAACGCAAAAAACTCGACTGGTGTTCCTCATTCTCTTTGTCTTGTTCAGCTCAGGCTTCTTTATTTTTGTATTTCTGTGTGTGGTCAGCAAAGATACAAGGAAATTGTGGATTCAGTTTCTCACACCTCGAAGACGTAACAAGACAACAGTTTCATCAAAATACTTGCATACCGGTAGAGGCAAATCGACTCTTCCTAAGTATTCAACACCAAACATTACTGCTCTCAAATACTCATTAGATTGGTACTCTACTCAGAGAAGCAGTCAACCCTGTGATGATTATAACATGCAAAAGATAGAAATGGAAATGTGCCACTCCACAGACGAAGCAGTGCACTTGAATAAAGGAGCACTGGATATCGATACAGAAGTCTCGACAAATACATAATTATAATATATATAACGATGGCTGCTTAGTACATGTAGCTACATTCAACTGTATACCTTCTTACTTTCTTATTATATGCAAGGAAACATGTAATCTACCTAAAATTTAACTGTGTGTAGTGCCAATTCCCTCTTATGTATTGGACGATGTATACCTAAAATTTAACTGTGTGTAGTGCCAATTTCCTCTTATGTATTGGATGATGTATACCTAAAATTTAACTGTGTGTAGTGCCAATCCCCTCTTGTGTATTGGACGATGTATACCTAAAATTTAACTGTGTGTAGTGCCAATTCCCTCTTATGTATTGGACGATGTATACCTAAAATTTAACTGTGTATAGTGCCAATTTCCTCTTGTGTATTGGACGATGTATACCTAAAATCTAACTGTGTGTAGTGCCAATTTCCTCTTATGTATTGGATGATGTATACCTAAAATTTAACTGTGTGTAGTGCCAATTCCCTCTTATGTATTGGACGATGTATACCTAAAATTTAACTGTGTGTAGTGACAATTCCCTCTTATGTATTGGACGATGCATACGTAAATTTTAACTGTGTGTATTGCCAATTCCTTCTTATATATAGGACAATGTTTATCTGCTGAATACAATAGTATTCTCCTGAACATTAATTTTAATTGTACTTTTAGTACTAGGACTTACTTTAGTCACACTTCAATTGCCTGTAAAATGTCACAGTTGTTTTGCCATAAAAAAATGATCTAGAAGCTGGGTCAGGTTGGCCGCTACTACAGCTACATAAAGAATGCATGTGTGACAGAGACACATTTCCCACATTTGCTACCAAAAGCAAGAAATTGATTTTACTGAGACTACACTTTTAAGCTCTCTAAACAACAGTTCCAGACATCACGACTGAAGGCAGGCATGAACAGGAAATTTCTAGTTTTCCATAACACTGGATCAAGTGGGCAGCCGAACACTTCCAGTAGTTAGTGTCCCTGAAGATTTTCTTTATAAAATACTAACCTGGGAACAGCTTTCAGACTAACCGTACTTTATGCATACACACTCTTTTGCTAGTGAGCTGCTGTTGTTGTATCTGAGTGTATGGCCAAACTGAGGTGGCCACCCACTGACCTGCAGTAGCTAATATGTGTAAAACACTATTGAAAATTGGGGTTACCATCAACAGAAATCAGAATACATCAACACTGTTGTGTGCATGAGTCCGTATTGAAATGTGCATTGCAGCTAGAAGATAATTACCTTGGGCATTCCCATGCTTCCATTTTGTCACTTATAGCTGTTGTTGTTGTCACAATTTGAAAAAGCTACCAAGGTGAGCCTTGCAATGAGACTAGTACAATGCAGCACTCTTTCAGTTGCGACTACTTCGAACTGGTGACTGTGCAACATGGGTGGTAAGCCCAACATACTTTATATATAGCTACCTACTTTAGATGCAAATCAATTTTTTTATTTTCCAGAGTGATAACCCCTTTGAGAAAAGCCAAGACATCAGATTTGCTGTAGCTGATGTTGTGGAGATGATGTGCTCATGTGGTTTCACTGCAGCCAACATCCAGGACAGTGTTTTTAGCTGCAGGAGTATTGAAGATGCTGTTGTATTCAGGGAAGAAATTGTGTATGTTGGCAGCTTTACTGCAGATGGGCTAGTAGAGTTCATTTCAGACTGGGTCCAGGGGAGAGCCTCAATTGTTATAGACTTGCCATTGATAACAGTTGCCCTACGCAGTTGGATTCTTCTATTTCAGAAGACTCTTTGTCAACAGACCAAGGGGAGACTCTCTGTAGTATTCAGGGCAGAAATCTTCTATGCTGGTAGTTTCACTGCAGATGAACTGGTTGGGTTTATTTCAGACTGGGTCCAAGGGGGAGCCTCAGTTATTGCGGATGGTACAAGACTTGCCATTGATAGCAGTTGCCCTACGCAGTTGGATACTGATGGTACAACTAAAGCATAATGTAGTAGTTGTAGAGAAATCCTTGGGTTTGAACCAACTGTGCTAGATATGCATCAGGTGCAAATTTTGAAGCAACTGTTATTGATGATGACCATAAGATTGTGCTTAGAATACAGATTGTTAATTTTTGCCAGTGTGAATAATGTATAATTATTATAATCTTCCTAAATGGGCCAGGATGGATAATTAGGCATGCGTGGCACAGGACAGTACAGTCTCTTGACATCCAGTTAATATGTACGAATATGTCTTCTCTCACCAATGCAGCATCTTCAAGTGCTGCACTTTTGCAGTTACGACTACTTCGAACTGGTGACTATGCCGTATGGGTGGTAAGCTAACATGTTTTATACATGCAACAAATGTGCAAATTAATGAATTTTTTTTAGTATCATTATTGTGGTGATAGTAGTACGAAGAAGAAAGCTGAAAAATGTCAGGTATGACTGTAATGCAGCAGTAACCATCTAAATTATTTACTAGGTCATTCATTACTTATAGTCGTACAGCAGAAGAAATTGAATTTTCCCATGGCATTGTACCAGTAGTCTAAGAGGTCAATCCAGCTTATGGACAGTTCGGTTCTGTGGCTGAGGAGTCAGTGTCTCCTTACGAAATGGTCCCTCACCCTGATGAAAATGAAGGGGAACATGTTATTCCTTACCATCTCCCAACAACTAGCCACTTGCTTCCTATGTGCATGGTGACTAGATAGGTTACTGTTACCAATGAAAGTGCTGAGAGTAGTAAGTACACAATTACATATTATTCAGATTTATGTTATTTGTAAATCAATTGCTTAAAAATATATAATGTATTGTTGAACTTTAAGTCCAAATGTACCATTCTTTAATTGACCATACAAGCAGGTTTATGACCTTTGTCTCATAGCATAGGTGTGCACTGTATGATCAGTTAGTAAAGATATCGAAAAATGGGCGTACTACATGTATTGCAGCATTGACTGCTGGACCACATTATGAAATAAATGCACTGCAATACACTAAATTTTTGGTCTCCTTACATAAAAACCCGCTATAGTACTTCTTGGATCATACATTAACTAATTCTATAAGTACAATCTCTTAATGTGTCCTGTATTAATGATGAACGGTACATTGTTTTTCAGAAATGTATACGCCTCAATTCCTAAAACTGACTGTTACTATAGTTCACAACTTAACAAATTTGATTGGCCAACATATTTAGAAACAATACAAATATACATAAATCTAGCATTGTACCTAAAAATGGGGGCTCCAGGTTTAGGGCAGGCCTGGATAAGGGGCTAAAATGAATTAATTATTGCACTCATTCTTCACAATCATGCATTAATTCCTTGTAATGCATAATGGCTCTTGCATTAACAGCTGTACAGTTAATTAAGTTCATAACATCTGATTGCACAGGTTCTCAAGTCATATGCAGCTGTGTGTGTGTGTGTGTGTGTGTGTGTGCGTGTCATTGTTAACGTCAGCAGTACCTCTGAACTGCCAGCTTGAGTTACTACCAACTGTGTGGGAAGATACTAGCTACTTGCATTCCTAGCAAGTTCTACTGTTAGCGTAATAACAAAAAATATATATATAAAGGGGAGTCATGGATTACACTACACAATGAATATTCGTAATTAGCTACTATGGCTCCAGTTACTGCATGCCAAAGCTGCTTCTGAGATTCAGAGCTCAATCAATGATATCATAATATTATATTAAACTAACTACCTAGCTATCAATGTCACCATCTAGCTAATCTAGCAACACTAGCTACCTGCAGCCGCAGATGTATAGTGATTGTGAGTACATGCAGGACAGATGTATCACATTATTGTACGCTATAGCTAGTTCACCTCCACGTAGAATACTCATGTATTTTATCCGTTCATTAGCCTGGCAGAGTCTGATGGTGGAGCAGAATTTCCAAAACTGTTCTATTGCACGGGGCGTGTCCAATTACGTAATGGCAAGTGAACGTAGCATTTTCATTGCAGCCGAAACAGAGAAAACTGTAGGACATGACCTACCGAGATTCACTGGCATCAGAGGGTCTCTTTTACAGTTGCAGCTATATACCTATGCACCTGCGAGCTCGCCTACAAAAAGCTGAATTACGTCATTCACCACGCCTACTTGCAACCAGGGAACGTAAACACTGCTTCACAGCATACTTGAAGTCTTTAGAACGAGTCGTTGTCATCATTTTTTTGATACTAAGTATGCGTCATGCGCGGGACG
Organism: Phakellia ventilabrum; assembly: GCA_963921505.1. Lineage (NCBI taxonomy): Eukaryota > Metazoa > Porifera > Demospongiae > Axinellida > Axinellidae > Phakellia > Phakellia ventilabrum. Next base: position 4,008,476 of record OY997396.1, on the reverse strand, counting down.
ATCACATATTTTAATCAAGATTCATAATCAAACACATACTGCGGGGCTAACTCGGAGAGCTGGCAATTCTCGAGTAGCTATTATATACGTCGATCATGACATGATGCCTCGCCATCACTGGCTTGTATTGCTTTATGTGTTGCGGGTACTGGACAACCAGCTGCAGGGTGAGAGTTTATTTATAAATATTATATTCACATGATCAGAACAGATAAATTCTCGGGCAGTAGGTTCTAATGTAAGTGTTGCTGCACTGTAGATTTCAAACATCAGACTGTTTTTACAACTTTGTTTAAGCAATCTACGGACTAAAAAAAGGTATTGTATACGCTCTAACTGGGATATATATATATTCAATTGCTAGGATTTGCCAATTAGCCAAATTAGTTATACAAGTGAATCCCTACAATCGGCCTACAGTGTAGATGTACACTATATTTCTAGTAAATGATAAACCTGTGCCTATTCAAAATACATAGCTACTGAAGTCCAACTACAAGATATCTGCATGCATGATATTATAGCTAACGCCCGCCCAAAGTGTAGCTATTCTCCAAGTTCACATGGTACATTGATCATGAGACTATAATCGTATGTAGTTACTTATAAATACACTGCAAAAACATGTGGGTTGTTTTAAACCAGCTTGGTTACCACAGTTGCAATTTTAAGGGTGAAAAACAACCCTCATGTTTTTGCAGTGCATGCATGCACACAATTTAAGTTTCAAAATCAACCCTTATATTATTGTCTCGGGTTTCTAAATCACGTAGATCCCATGGACTCGATATCTAACTATTATGTAGAGTGCATAGACAAAACATGAGGGTTGTTTTTGATCCTTAAATTGAAACTGTGGTAACCCAACTGGGTTAAAACAACCCACGTATTTTTGCAGTGTATACAGAGGAAGTAGGTGCAGTTGCAACTTCCGATTGGGTCTAACTGTACTACAACAAGTAGCAGATTATGGTTGTCGCTTTATAAACTTGAATCATTCTTTACATAGCATTCTGTAGTACACTAGCTCAACCTCAAGTCAGTAGCTAATTCTACATGCTTTACCAAGCCCAAAACAATACCAACAACCAGGAAAAGAAAAAAAGGGGAAAAACAAACAAACAAATAACAAGTTTAAACTTGTTCCCGATCTAGCTAAGTTGTTTTGAGGTGGAGTGTTATCATTGTTTTTAATCCTGTGTTGTCTTGGTCCATATTGAGTGTTCGCAAAAAAATTACACAAGAATCTACTTGCGTGTGGGTCATTGTTAATGTCAACAGTACCGCTGAACTGCCAGCTTGAGTTTCTACCAACTGTGTGGGAAGATACTATAGCTAGCTATTTGCATTCCTAGCAAGTTCTACTGTTAAGGGGGAGTCCTGGAATACAAAAATTGTTTTCCCAATACACTATGAATATTAGCTAGTCCCCCATAAATAACATACTTCGTAATTAGCTACTATGGCTCCAGTTACTGCATGCCAAAGCTACTTCTGAGATTCAGAGCTCAATCAATGATATCATAACATTATATTAAACTAACTACCTAGCTATCAAAGTCACCATCTAGCTAATCTAGCAACATGTAGCTAGCTAGCTACATGCAGCAGCCTGCAGCCGCAGATGTATATAGTGGTTGAGTACATGCAGGACAGATGTATCACATTATTGTACCCTATAGCTAGTTCACCTCCACGTAGAATACTCATATGTTTCTGTATAATATCCGTTCATTAGCCTGGCAGAGTCTGATGGTGGAGCAGATTCCATGACCTACCGAGATTCACTGGCATCAGAGGGTCTCTTTTACAGTTGCAGCTAGATATGCACCTGCGAGCTCGCCTACAAAAAGCAGAATTACGTCATTCACCACGCCTACTTGCAATCAGGAACGTAAACACCGCTTCACAGCATACTTTAAGTCTTTAGAACGAGTCGTTGTAACATTTTTTTGATACTGAGTATGCGTCATGCGGGGGGCGATCACATATTTTAATCGAGATTCATAATCACACATACTGCGGGGCTAACTCGGAGAGCTGGCAATTCTCGAGTACGCCGATCATGACATGATGCCTCGCCATCACTGGCTTGTATTGCTTTATGTGTTGCGGGTACTGGACAACCAGCTGCAGGGTGAGAGTTTATAAATATTATATTCACATGATCAGAAGAGATAAATTCTCGGGCAGTAGGTTCTAATGTAAGTGTTGCTGCACTGTAGATTTCAAACATCAGACTGTTTTTACAACTGTTTGTTTACGGACTAAAAAAAGGTATTGTATACGCGCTAACTCGCGTTCGGATTTATATAAATTCAATTGCTAGTATTTGCCAATTAGCCAAAGTACTAAGCTATACAAGTGAATCCCTACACTCGGCCTACAGTGTAGGTGCGCACTAGCTATATGTATACTATATTTCTAGTAAGTGATAAACCTGTGCCTATTCAAAATACATAGCTACTGAAGTCCAAGTACAAGATATCTGCATGCATGATATTATAGCTAACGCCTGCCCAAAGTGTAGCTATTCTCCAAGCTGACATGGTACGTTGAGACTATAATCGTATGTAGCTACTTATAAATATACAGAGGAAGTGGGTGCAGTTGCAACTTCCGATTGGGTCTAACTGTACTACAATAAGTAGCAGATTATGGTTGTCTCTTTGTAAACTTGAATCATTCTTTACATAGCATTCTGTAGTATACTAGCTCAACCTCAAGTCAGTAATCCTACATGCTTTACCATTAGCCCAAAACAATACCAACAACCAGGAAAAGAAAAAAACAAACAAACAAATAACAAGTTTAAACTTGTTCCTGATCTAGCTAAGTTGTTTTGAGGTCGAGTGTTATCATTGTTTTTAATCCTGTGTTGTCTTGGTCTATATTGAGTGTTCGCAAGAATTACAGAAGAATCTACTTGCAGTAAACTGTAAATTAGGGATTTTCAAGCATCTGATGCTGGTGTCTACCAGGTCATCTTCACTGATGCTGTTTTTGCGGGTGAAGAAGTGCTTACAACCACACCCATACGTCTGGATACAGGCAAGCTTTCTATATATGAAAACTAAATGGTATCTTAACCATTACATAGCAATCACTTAGCCCTAAGCCTAAATAAAGCTTACCCCATCCTAATCCCCTATTTTAATTCGCTTAACCATTTACATGTACTCCCTGTATCCCACTACTATCTGGTATCCATGTTAACTAATCTAATTACACTCATAGCAACATAACACAAGGTCGGCATGAGATAAAAATTAAAGCCTACACGAGGTAAGAGTTGTTGTGTAACTAAAAATGAGCTCTGTAACGAGTCTTTAATCTTATGTTTTAATTTATTACTCCTACATTTAATTTACGGACCCCTCCTTGTCCCACTGCAGATGAGTCCAGTGCTCTGACCATAGTATCCCCTGCCATAATTGACCTGGTTATGGACTCAGAGCCACTGTTGATTGAGGTGTCAGCCATGGGTGGCTATGAGAAGATTACCTGGCAGAGGAATGGGATGGCTCTTACTGGCCCCTTTGTCAGCCATGATGAGGTGTACTATCAAACAACAACTGATACTAATGATCTTGGAGAGTATACCATCACTGCTGCTACTGATGGTGTTGGCCCTGATGTTACAGTAGCAGTGTTGCCATACAGTAAGTAGTAGAACTTTGTATCCTCAGGAATGAATACGAAAGTCTCATAGGCCAAGGTATATATGGTTTTGGCAGGTACTGATTTTGGAAGCACACTGCTATGAAATTATTGAGTCAGCCATAAGCTTAGTTTCATCATGAAAGATGATATAGCTACATTTATCTTGGGCTGCATAAGCTGTTGCTGGGTTCGATGATTTACGTGAAAAATGCCTGCTGTATGGAATATAGCTATGTATTAATGTGAAGTGAAGAAGGAACCAAGTTCACTATACAACCTCTTCTTCCATGCAGCAACACCATCTACCACCATCACAGAAACTACTCCAATTACTGTCATGGAAGGTAGTTCTCTCAATATCACATGCACCTCCACCGGGATCCTCACTCCCACCATTGAGTGGGAGTTGGTTGGCACTGACCCCCTGCCATTCACTCCAATGGATGGAACTCCAGTTGATCCAGTTATCACACAAGTGTCCCCCTCACTCACACATGAGGTTGGAAGCCTGACGTCAGTCCTTCCCATCACAAATGCCGTGTTCCCAGACCATGAGGGGATGTACAGATGCACTGGGACCAACACACATAATGCAGCCGCCACTGATGTAGCCACTGTACAAGTAATAGTCCAGGGTAGGTTTTGTTGAAGCCCTAACTCATAAGAGAATTTGAAAGGTGATTCCAGTCACATAACTTATAACAACTGTGTGTGGTCAAAGTATTAATTTTTCCATTATTGCACACAGTGTGTCGTCCAGTTAGCTAAACTATTTACGCAGAGAAAAGCTGGGAAGTGGAGCCTGGGAATGAGGCTATAATAAGATCTCAATGTGAAAGCAATTGCAGTAACTTAAATATTTACACCAGGTGTAAGACAGTCTTCTGTGTACACCACCTCTGCAGTTAATAAAAACCCAACTTATAATTTCCTCTCCTCTCCTTCGTTCAGTGACCCCTGAGGTGCAGGTCACGGCAGACCGCACTAGGATACAGATTGGAGGTACGATCACTCTCACATGTACCGTAATGAGAAGCAACCCCAGTGGTAGCTACATGTACACCTGGAGACTTCTGCCATCCACTGATATCACTGGACCCACTTTCAGCACTAAATCGACGAACACACTGAATGTGACCCCTGGCATAGCTGATGATTTCGGCACTTACCAGTGCAGTGTGAAGAATGATGCCGGACTCACTGGCATGGCTAACATCACGATTGAGCAAGGATGTAAGAGCTGTCTGTATTAGCACTTTGGCTAATCCTAGTCCTAACCATAACCCACCATGATGTGGGCTGGGCATACTAAATGCCTGTACTAGCACTATCATACAGACAGTAAAGCTCAAGTAAGGCATTTGCCACAGGGCAGCGGGTGTGCAGAAGTAGGTCATGTACTGTCTTAGCCTCATTTCCAGTGAGTCTGCATGCTTTTCACACTACATGCACGAAGTGTACGTGTGGCTAGGTGCACTGTATAGATTGCCCAGTATACATGAGGAAATATGTTGCTATTAACATTATAACTAACCAACTATTGATGTCATCATCTCACCCCATGAATATAGTTCTACCAGAGGTGAGTATTAGTGGAGCGCCAACTGAGCCAACTACAGCCATTAGTGTTGACCTCACCTGCACGACTGGTAATGGGGATCTCCCCATCAACTTACAATGGGTCAGTATAGCTGGTAATGACACCATTCTGAGCACAGATGCTATCTATACAGCACCAATAGTAGCATCAGGTGAAGTGACCTACCGCTGTACAGCTATGAATGAATTTGGGATGGATTTATCCGAAGTAACTCTTGTGGATGCCCGTGAGTTAGCGCTTTGACAGAAACAGATAATATTACATGCAGTGCACAACCTTCATTGTAGTAGACCATTGTTATTTTAATTTAATTAAATTAACCCTTTTAGATCTTATTATGTCTCATTACAGTTCCTCCTGTTATTACGCCTGCTGGCCCCACCTCTGTCAGTGTGCTGGTGGGAGAGGTACTGACACTGGCAGTGAATATCACCGGGTTCAACCTGCCCCTCAGTGGTGTCACCTGGTCCTTTGGAGGAATTACGCTCACGGATGGAACGGACAGGATCTCAATAACTACTCCCGCTGACCTGGCCAAACCCCCTGTCATGTCCACTCTGGTCCGTATGCCTATTTTTTCACTGGATGATGCGGGCTCCTATGAGATCACTGCTAGTAACCCCGCTGGTATTGACCTGTCTGAAATCACAGTCACTGTCAATGGTGAGCTACTTCGACCCAGGTCTCATACCCAGAGTGAGCCCAGTTTTGTATCCAGACTGAGACTAAGTCTCCAATGGAGTCCACCCTGTGTGATTTGCTACTTAATGATAGGGTACATACTCCATAGGCACTCACTAAATACAATAAGAACTACTAGTAATGCATCTCAAATTTTGTTGAGCATTAATTCATAACCTCTTGAGCTTTCTGTAGTGATAGGGTGGTTTATAACTACAATAATAATGCTACCATGAATATGCTTATGGGCTTCTTTACTCTCTTCCCACGTGTAGCACAGCCAAACATCACATCCCCAACTGAGCCTACAGAGGTGACGGTATCCAGGGGAGACACTGCGACACTCACCTGCAGTGCCTTCGGATCGCCAGTCCCAGAGTTCGAATGGTTCATGGGCAGCAGCATGACAGCACTAGTGGACAGTGACCTCTCTGGCAGGGTCACCATCAGCTCAATGGAGATGATGAGTGACTTCTTCTACGTAAATAGCACACTCACAATCAATAACACCCAAGGCTCAGATGCAGCTACCTACAGCTGCCGGGCTACCAATTCTGTTGATAGTGTGGGTGTGGAGAAGACATACACTCTGGTGGTGAATGGTAGGCTACTTTAAGTGTGTACATTTAATACCAGTAGTTTTACTGAACCAGTCTCGTTCTCCAGTGTGGAAGAAAGTCTGAAATTGATTAACTTTCTGGGTATGTACATTGTAACTCCACTGATTATTTGTCCACTAAATTGAAGGTTATGTCTTCAACTGTCTGCTATATCTACTTCTAATAAGAACCCACATCCTACCTAGAAGGGCCACAAAGAGCTCACATTAGCAGTGCACCCCACAAGTATACTCCCTGAATATGCTTATTACTGCAGAAGTAGAAGGGTTATTTTAACTCAGCTAGGATTATCTCAGTTGCAACTTTATGTCCATATATTATAATTGTCAATGAATGCTGTACACATCAGTTGCATGCAAAGACATAGCAGTACCTGTTTATGAAAAACATGTTGATAGTCATGGTCAATTTGTTGGAACGTATGTTTCTAGTATCAACCGGATTAGAAGATAAACTAATTGGCTGCATTTTTGCTCATTCATGTAACTTTGTGGGTGCTCTCTGTAAATACTGGTTACATTTGTGTTGACTGAATCTCGTACTGTTATCATTTTCAAAGTACACAGTAGTGTGTTATACTTGGAGGTTCTTGCAGTCCACTTGCTTTGTCCACTATTGATCGCTGTTTACTAGTGCACCACGTGTAACCCGATCATGTTTCTATCACTGCCATTTCATGTTTAGGCTGCCATGTTTGAATTTTGCCAGCCTCACCAGCTTGACGTGCTCTTGAGTTCACCTCCTTCCCAGTACCTACTTGAGAATGAAGCTACTCTGGAAATTTATAAAGTGGAACCTCTCTCATGCAGACACCATTGGGATCCACACGATGTGTCTGGAATATTGAGGCATTCATATTTTGGAGGCTTCCAGTTACCGAATAGTCAGTTTGGAGAATACGCGTTTCAGTCCACGATCTCTTAATATGAATAGTATCATTATAGACTCAATGCAGCAGCGAAAGTTCGAAGTTCATACGCCGTTCCGTTTTGAAGCAGTGGACCCGGTACAAAAACTGCGCGAGAATGGGCCACTTACGCTGTTAGTGATACCCTGTTCTATTGTGAATGATCTTATTGTTTATGTCTCTATTACAGTTCCTCCTGACATTACCCCCGCTGGCCCCACCTCTGTCAGTGTGATGGTGGGAGAGACATTGACACTGGCTGTGAATATCACCGGGTTCAACCTGCCCCTCGATGCCGTCACCTGGTCCTTTGGAGGAATTACGCTCACGGATGGAACGGACAGGACCTTAATTACTACTCCTGCTGACCTGACCACACCCCCTGTTACGTCCACTCTGGTTCGTATGCCTATTCTTTCACTGGAGGATGAGGGTAATTATGATGTCACTGCCAGTAACCTCGCTGGCATTGTCCTGTTTGAATTCCAAGTCACTGTTAATGGTGAGCCACTTTGAACCCATGTCTCATAATCAGACTGAACCCAGGTCTCATGTACCCTGCCAACTGAAAGCCCCAGTGGCATTACAGCTGCGTTCCAGATCACTCATTGGGGGGAAAAAACAACTTCATCAGAGTGGAGCATATATAATATACAGAGCAAGACAAGGCAGACGTAAATAAATACAATAAGCAACCCCATATCTCACAATACCTCATAACAAAAAAGGGCGGCCCCTCATCTGTAGTTACCCACTGTACTTACATTTGATAGTGTGGTCACACTCCATATTATTGGGGTGAGCCTGAGCAAGCCCCACACTAGCAAGTCATGTTCTGCCCCCTGTCTGTATAGCTATGTTTTGTTACATATGTCTTGCCCCCTGGCTTTGTGGGCAAGGCATGTGTTTGTCTCGTGATGAATGCCATTTGTGGACTTGTCGCATATGAAGAATCAATCATCTGGAGACGTCCATCACATAGCTTTACCAAGGGAGGCTTGCTACAGCTCCCAGATTAGTAGGGTCTCTGTAAATGTACATAGTACCCGTATTATATATCAGGCTACTTCTTTGTTTCATCAACACAGCATCTTTGACAGCAGCACTATTCCAGTTGCGACTCCTTCCAATTGCTAACTGTGCAGCATGGGTGGTAAGCTTTAAGCCCTTGAATAATTAGGCCTGCATAACTCAATCTCTTTTTAATTCTCAGGTTGACAGTTTTGATGAAAAATTTGAAGATATAATATCTGCTGTAGTTAATGTAGTAGGGATGATGTGCTCATGTGATTTTACCCAATCCAACATCCAGAACAATGAATTCAGCTGCAGAAGCATCGAAGATTCTGTAGTATTCAGGGCTGAAGTCATATACGCCAGTTTTGTTTACACTGCAGATGAATTAGTAGAGTTTATTTCAGAGTGGGTCCAGACGGCTCCATCACTTGTTGTGGGTCCAGCAAGATCAAGAGTTGATGTCGACAGTAGTTGCCCAACAGAATTGGACTCATTTCTGTCAAAAGACTGTGTCTCAACAGACCAAGGAGACAACTTAGCAGCCATAGTTGGTGGGAGTATTGGAGGTGTATGTGCACTTCTAATATGTACTTTTACCGTTATTGTGGTGATTTCATTACAGAAGAGAAAGTCTGGGAGTTTCAGGTATAGCCACAATAACCATTAGTCATACTTATTGTTACCATTGCTCTTGTAATTTAGTTCCATTCTATTCTATGCAGCCCTAGAGTGAAAAGAGTTGATCATAAAGCGATGGTCATCAACCCAGTTTATGCACACTTCAGCTCTCATACAGAGTCGCCAGCAAATACTTATGAAATGGTCCCTCACCCTGACAGTAACGAAAAGGAACATAAATATGATGTTATTCCTCAAGCTTCCTCACAATAATGTAATGACTACACACTTGTATACAAATGCTGTGTACAATTACTTAGCATTTTAGAAAGTAGCTACCGCACTTGTAATAATAATCAGTAGTTGGTTTTGTTTCAAGATGTGCATATATTACTTAGTGATACCCTATTATATACGAATTAGTATAGCTACATGTGTCATGGTACAAGTCAGTTTGTATTTTAACCTTATTTCGGATTCTAGTATGTAGCTATTGGGCTTGAGGTAGGTCAAGTCCAACAGATAATGAGTAGATTGCTATTGCTAACTTAGGCTCGAGGTGAAGTTTAAGGTAGCAAGGGAAATTGAAAAAATCCCCCCCCCCCCTAAAACTGCTCATGAATAACTAATGAGCAATCAGCAAGGTCACGTGAGCTACGTAAAGTTAATGAGATTCATTGAACTGTTTACAGTTTCCCATGGTGGCAACCAGAATCAACAGGTGGGGGGGGGGGGGGGGGGTCACTTTGATGTGGAAAGCGGCACTTTCAAGGGCAAATTCGGCACTTTGATGTGGCCGAGCGGAACTTTGATGTTCACGTTCAACACTCTTTTTCTTTCTTTTTTAATAAGATGCCGGGCCGTGTGTAGTGCTGAGTAGGCTGTTTGTGTGTAAAATCCAGCCTGAAGTCTGTGGTAGTGTTTGTGAGTGTAGCTGAAAGGCTGGCAGGCAGCTTGCCAGACAGATGGTCATCCAGTCTTCTCTAGTCAGTTGTCTTTAGGAATGTGACCTTTCTATCTCGTACACTCCGCCAATTTTCGCGTCTAGCTGCCGTTTGTGGGGTCCTGGCAAAAGCAGTGGTGAGTTGTAGCTAGGCTGTGTGCGTGTGTAACATAGTAAGGGAGGGGTTAGGGGAGAAAAGCATGCGTAGTTTTCTTGTGAGTAGGCTGACTGTCATAACCCTGGGGTGAATCTACTGTAGCAGGCGTGGATTGTGGCAATATTTGATTGGCGAGTCCGGATTGCGATATGAGTGTATTTGTGAATAGCAAGGCAGATTTAGCTGTAAAACCGGATTTGAAGTGTTTCTGTGAAAAAGCATGCGTAGGATTTTGGCCTGTCCTGTGTAGGTGACGATGAGGGGTGAAACTGTGCGGGGAGTGCAATATTAGCAAAAGAGGTTTTTTTGTGAATATTGAGCAGAGGGGGTAATTACCTATTGTCATGTGGGTGTAGGCTAGGATGTTGCCAATATAGCCATCAACTTGGTTCGGAGATTCGGCTTCAACCCTACTCAACTTCCCTTCCTACCTTAAGATTGTGAATGGACAAACCTACAGTGGAACCCCTCTCTACGGACACCCCTGAGATGCGGCCATCTACTTTAATGCGGACATAATGGGCGGTCCCGAATGATATTCCATTAACTTACGTACTAATAAAGTCCCTTAACGCGGACACGGACACCTCGCTATTCCGTAAAGCGGACGCGTTTTTCGGTCCCACCAGTGTCGTGACTGTACAAAATGTACTCGATATTGCGGACGTTTGTCTTATGGATAATATAAACAGTAAGTTTCTGCGACTCCCAGAATCGGTGCGGACTCGCGGTGACGTTATAAATCGTCTACTCCGAAAGAGTACTCACCCCACACTGCCAGATCCGATGACTCAACGTTACATGCTACTGAATTAGCCCCTGGATAGCCTTAGCAGCAAGCCAGAGCCGCCATTGCGCTATGAATGCTCATTACCACGCCTACCGGAAATACAACCGGAAGCATCCTAAATACGGGTACGCGATAAAACGCGGACCGGACCGGAAGTATTGGTTACGGACGCCGGACAGCCGAGTGGGTCCCATTGGTGTCCGCATTTAGATTAGAGGGGTTCCACTGTATCTCAGTTATGACATTTTGGGAAAAGCTACCAGACAGAGTTATGAACATGTAGAAATTATCTCAAGCCCCATAGCTAAGGCATGTGCTGGTTTGTAGGTCCAGTAGAGTATTTCAATCACGCGACTTGGGCGGGGCGAGCTCGCGAGACGGGGTCGCGAGCCAGCCTGTCGCGACGTAATGTGGGTTTTCCCCAATTGGCCAAACTTGCGCTGCATGGTTGCAACCAATCGCTGCAATTAGCGCGGCAAGTATGAGTTGCGAACGTTGAGGAAGAGTCTCTCCTTGAAAAAGCTCCACCACCACCAAGAAGATCCAATCCTGCTTTGAGGAGCACAGTAATAAGTTGGTGATGCTATTCTAGCTATAGCTCACATAATATAAGAATTTGACTTTCTACTTGCGGGTCTTTTGTCATGCACGTACCTGCATGTACCCCCACTTAAGCAGATTACACGAAGCAATTATACCTTTGAAAGGTATATAGTATCTATGCACTAAATTACTTTGATTTTTCCATAATGCACAATATTATATAATTATAACACTAAGATAACCGTACACACACTAGTAGATTATGTGCAAGCTGTGCAGAACCACTGCTGCCTATGAGTGTTCTGTTTAAATATAGCTGTCGGTATGCTTTCACAGGATTCGTGAAACCATTCACCACACTTGCTGCACATAGCCATGCGTTCTTCTCCATCATCTGGCAGCCGGCATGTACAATACAAACCCACATCCTCGTTTCTGACTGGCCTTCCTGCTCATATATTTTGGGATGGAATTGGTTCCAGCTTTCCGTTGTGTACACACTTTAAGAAGTGTGGTCTCAATTCAGCTTGGTTGTACCTACAAACACGAAGCAAAATTATTTATAAAACCAGTATTCCTCACCTTTTTTGCACCATGTGTATGAAAAAAGCTGGGGAGTGGAGGTACTGTACCAGGGTTTCTTACAGGATTATTTGGTGTGAGTGGTAGAAATGATGTGTAACAGATCCATATCCAATAGGGGGGTCTGGGAATATGTTAACTTTACATGTTCCGAGGTAAGGCATTCAGATTCACAATTAGGTTGAGTGAGTACAGTAGAGACTGTGTGGCAGTGGGATGCCTACAGCCGTAGATAGTAGTGATATATTGTGATTAGACATACCTGTAAGCTGCTGGGTTATTCCGATAGCAGAGGTCTGTTGCAAAGGCTATGGCGAAAAGACCACAATCTGTCCCCCCTTGCTGGTATTGGGTCCTTTCAGCAGCAAACGTTACAGATGACTTCTTTGAACGCATTATTGAGGCCACTTGAGTTTGGGTGGAAGAGCTAACTGCGGAGTAGAGACTGTCGTAGACACGAACATGTGAGTCATGGCAAGCTTCCACAGTTGCCCAGTGCAGGCTTCCGACGTGAACAATCTGGATAAATGGAGTTTCAACAGGGTTAAACGAGAAGTCTTGGCCTGGAAGCGTTGATTGTAATCCACGAATAGATGGGAACTGTCGTTTGAGGAGCTGGTTGGCAGCTGTCATGTAGGCATCAGTGAGCATCCGACCGTCTCGAACAATGTCGACATCAGACTGACTCAGTTCAAACTTCTTCTGAGTCTTTGCCAACTTTGAATGTTTCGCCCTCTTTTGAAGTTGCTTTTGTTGTCGTCTTTTTAGTTTAGACATCGGCTCAGCTGAAACTTGCACACGTGTGATCTCACAATCTGGTTTCTCGTCACTGTGATCCTTGTCAAGCTGAGGATCCTGTTCGGTTTCCCATCCCTCCTGGTCCACAAGATCTCGTTTCGCACGCACCCATGCACAGAGTTCATCAACTTCGTGATTTGCGGCCATACTTTTGCACAGTTCGTGTGGAGGTGAGCTTCCGTCTTTTACACCAATAGCGTAGGAGCTCATTCTGGGGCAGGAAACACATATCACTCAAAGTTTTCTCAGCTCGAAACTCTTCATACTCCTTGTGGAGGCTTCCATCAATGATGATAAACCCTTTCGACTCCCTGAGAGTTGGTCTCCAATGGTATGCACGACAGTCGAGCCACAGTGATACATCCACATCCTTACTCAAATCGTACTCCTCTGAGTTTGTACGCAACTGAAAGGGGAATGTAACGGTAAAATACTTGTAAATCAAGACAACATGGAGTTGATTATATGTACATGTACTTACATCTGATTCACAAACATCGTCATCTTCAGACCTGTGCGCAGCATGCACAGCACCAGTTGACCACAACCTGTACAAAGCAGGATCAAGCAGTTGCTTTATGAGAACTGGAAAAGATATACATATGACACTAACAAAAGAAAACGGGGTATGTTAGAGTATAAGGATGAAAATGTCAGTGGTTGAGACTGAAGTGTGGTGTACATGTAGCTCTCCAGATGCATTATATTCAGTTTACATGTGTACCTCTGCTGGAGCATCATTGCTGTCCTCTCTGCTGTCCTCTCCGCCAGGACCCTCTGCTCGATCAGGGATGGGAGCATCGTTGGTGGGGTCCTCTCCGTCAGGACCCTCTGATGAACCAGGGATGAGAGCACTCTGTAGTGTAGAAAAGTGTGTTCATGTTATGAATCGAATGCCAGCAACCAAACTATTCTAACCGTGGAAAAGACGTGGTATCTTTTGTCACATGACCTTTCCCAGAGAGTTTCAGTGGTACAGTATAAATTCGCTACAACTGTGCATGCCCACACATAATTAAGTCCTTTCTATCCTTGAAGGCACTCACATAAGAAAGAGGCTAGCCCCAGTTTTTTTCTTGCTTTTATTTTCGCAAGAGGAGAGCCTGGGAACAAGACTAGTTTATGGATACATTAATAGCCTGTAGATTCTTCATATATATACTGTTTACTTACGGTAGGGTCAGGGTGGCTGTCTGATGTCTGCTCTGGGAGAGATGTCGTCACCCCAGATTATGTAAACTGCAGTCAACAATATTTAGAGTCCTACTAGCATAATATGTACACGTAACGGTCTAGATGAACAAAAGAAGGGTGTTTTTTTTTAAAGGCACAATAATTAGTTACAGTATATACTTACAGTAGTCACTGAATGAACAAACCTCGGACTGGCTCCTCTTGCAGTCGTAGTCCTTCTTGTAGCGTTCTTGAGCTCTTTTGATATTGTCAGAGGCTTTATCAAACAACTTCTTTCACAGAGCAAGCATTCCGGATAGCTTGCTCTCAATCATGCTCTGGATGTTTGTTTGTGATTCATCCCCCTCTGCATCCGAATCAGTCTCCTCAGCATTAGCCTCTGCCTGTCCATTAGCCGCCTCCAGCTCCAGTTCCACTGGTAGTTTGGCTTTCCTACAAAAGGAGTGAGAAGTAATCCAAATAATGGTAAGCCAATGACCACAACTAACAAAAACAACTTACCGATTGAACATCAATTCAAATGGGGTGTACTTCATGGACTTCTGCTGTGATGTGTGAATAGCAAACAAAGTTGAAGGGAGAAGATCATCCCAGTTGTCTTGATGTTCATTGACCAACTTTAGGAGCACATTCTGAGTGGTCCGCTCCACAAGACCATTGGTCTGGGGATGATATGCTGATGTCACTCTGTGGTCCGACCCTGTCAGTTCCATCAGCTCATCATTGACATGGTTGACGAACTCCCGCCCTTGATCGGAGATGACAACATTGGTGCAGCCAAACCTGAATTGTTAACCATAAGCAGTTGATGGTGCTGCAAAAATTAATATTGGGCCTGAAAGTTATACAATACCTGCAAATCAGCTGGAAGATAAAGTGTGCCACACCCTTTGCAGTCTTATCTGGCAACGGGGCAGCCTCTGGCCACTTGCTAAAATAGTCAATCAGAGTGGCTATATACTTTTTGCCGCGAGGAGTGGTTGGTAGTGGCCCGACAAGATCAATACCCACCTAAAAATGATATGTTGCATAATATCAGCAATATGTAATAGTTAAAAGTTTGAAAATTGCAATAATAGCACAGGCTAATACCTGATTCCACACTTCTGGCATCACAGGAATTGGATGCAGGACTGCAGTGGGCTTGTGAAACTTGTCATTAACCCGCTGACACGTATCACACACGTGCACAAACTGCTTTATCTCCTCTGTCATTCCTCGTCCCCAGTAGAACCTGGAACAGATTTTCTCGATCGTCTTATCTCGTCCCAAGTGACCACCTGGAATAGTGCATATGCAGTACTTAGTGTATCATTACATTCATGTATGCATGCACCTAGTAAGTAGCTATATTGTCTAACCTAGTGCTGAAGCATGACATGATTGCAAAATTCTTCCCTTCTCTTTTTCAGTGTGCATGCACAGCTTCCATTCTCCTGCAGCTTCAGATGACTCTACTCTGTTGTACTTTCTGTACTTCAGTTGTCCATCTTCCACTTTAAAATTCTCTTTACACCTTCTCCTACAATCGATCAAAATTATACGGAGGTCATTCAATTCTACTAAGCGCCTCGCAAGCTACAAATAATTGGTACCTGAAATTCTTCTTCTTCTCCTTCGTCAGACCTTCTGGGTACCGCTGCTCGCTTAAAAAAACCCTGAAAATCCTCCATAGCTTCACAGCGTAACGCCAAAGAAAGTGGCACACGCAAGGGGTCCACTCATCCGGGAGGGGTCCAAAATTTCGCACGTTGGACCCCCGCTCCGTTTATCTAGGATATTTGGACCGGGCATCCAGGGGGTCAACCGTCCTCCGACACCGCCACGAGCGCAGTGGAAGCTACTGGAAGTTTGCAGACTCACTGGCAATAGGCCAAGGTACGTCAAGCTAGGATAGGTTTGTGTTGGATAGACGGCGAAAGAGTGGTAGCCTGTAGCGATAATAATGTCGTTTTGGCAAGCTCTGATCGCTAACTGGAAGCTGCACATAGTGGTCTAGCCATAGATATTATCTATGGTCTAGCCAAGCTGATCCAATCTACAGCTGTATTTAGCTTAGACTGAGCACAACCTTCAGTTGAATGATTTATATACAAAAAAAAACACTTGGCTGGTTTTTAGATATGAAATATCAGTCTTGTTTGAAGGGGAAATCCTGGGGACAGGGATATATCATGACCAGCTCTAATGATAGTGGCCTGTCATGTGCAGTATAATACCTCACTTGTGACTTTGATAATCTGTGTGAGGATGTCATTGGGCACCTGCTCTCCATTCTCAATGGCACTGATCCTTCGCAGGATGCACTCACGGCCAATCTTGCATGCGAAGAGCCTGAACAAACTTACAATGCGACTGAGCTTTGAATGGGTGAAGATACTGCATATAGAAGAGATAGTGAACTGTAAGCATACATATATGTTAAGAAACAACTGTATTTTGTATATCACTTTCACCCTACTGGGATTCAGTATTCATAATGCACAACTATTGTAATTTACAAATGGGGCAGTGGACGTTTCATCAGCATGCTATTAAAAATTAGCGAACATCACACATGCACAATATGTTTCAGAAAATTGTCAAAGCGATACCAGTCTTCTTGCTGGCAATTGATTGACTCCATAGGTGGTTTGTGTTTTGTCCAGCACAAGGTGATGGGGCCTAGTATTTGGCCAAAATATGTCCTGTGAAAGGACAGTAGGCTTATGATGGAAGGGTGAAGGATTGAGAAGCCTGCTGAAACAAATTTTGGTATAATAGCCACTCTTCTATGAGACTCGAGTCCCTTTGTAAGTATTGTTGCGGTGGAATAACTTACATACACACACACACACACATGCACTTTTACTTTCTTTTCACCAAGTTCACCAAGTTGTTAGTCACTAAGTGTGTGCTGGACTCTACCCTATGAAAGTGGCCCTGCCCTTTCTGCAGACAGTCACAGGTCGAGAGGTTAAAGGGGCCGAAACGTGTGGCTGCTCAATGAAGCAGGTTAGTCACATTATAAGTGTTAGAGAAGTCTGTGTGTGTATTGTATAGCAGCATTATTTTTTATGTATACATGTGTGCTGGCATGCGTGATAAAATAAGTACAGGGCTAACATTTTATTGCTCTACACTTTTCTTTTAGTGGAAGGATTTGATTATATTACACCCAATCCATTTGCGATCACCTTTGGTACCGACACTGTGGGTGACACATCCACGTGCATATCTATAATCACTGTGGATGACACTAATTTCGAGGGAGACCATTGCTTTACGGTATCCATCGATTTAGCCACACCTCCTACAGTAGTATTTGGAACTCCCTCAAGTGTTGCAGTTATTCTTATGGATAATGAAGGTACAATATTTGTGAGGCAACAGTTGGACCTATGTCAATATATTTGTATATTGGGATATTTTACCTATGTAAGATTATGCCAATTTCACCAGTTATTTCAAGTGGTGAAAATTCAACTGCCAAATTTTATCGGTTGAAATTTTGTGTAAATGGGTAACAGCTTTTTTGGTAGGCCATGCACTAACCACCTTAGTATATCAATCAGTATTGCGTAGCTCCTGTCGGCAGTATAGCTCAACCCTCTTGCGAGGGTCCAGCTGCACAAGACTACACCAATAGTGGCTTCACTATTACAAAACTATAGATATTTTCTGTAGCATCAATGAAGATACTATGCTGTTAAAATTTTACACATACCATAAATTGTCTGGATAAATATTTAGAACGCATGCCACTAATGGTAGGGGTCATAACAGAAAAACAAATGTCATTGACCATTACCTGCAGTACCATCAGTGGTGGAGTGTGGCCACAATGTCGCATTCCAGTTCAGAAGCTGCACTTCCAAATACGATTTCCACACAAATTGACAGTGTACCATCACCTTCGCCAATGGTGTACGAAGCTTTCTCAAGGCTGAGAGTGGCAGCTGTATATGTAGAAAAATCAATTCATAGTTATAAATATATATATATACACAGTATAAAAATTAACCATATTCTCTTTTTTCTATCCATTCTCGAGTTGTAACCTCCACTTACAAGGTCAGACATAACTATGTAGCTACTATCAACTACCTTCCGTGCATAGCTCATATTGCTGCATTACATTATCAGGATACTCTATAGTAGGAATTTTCGCCAAGTACAATTTTGGCCGAAGCCAGTAAAGTATTATTGTGGGAAAATTTGCCTAATGTATTTCGTGGATGCCTACGGATTGGGCAAAATTAAACTGCAGGGCATTTGCAAGCAACAGAGAGGTGATAGAGCACAGAGGAGAAATCAAGAGGGAATGCTGTTTTGTGATGCCTATACAGTAATACTTTGGAAAGCCACTAGTTCATTGTTACATGGTACCCATACATTGAAAGGCATGATGGCTACCATTAAGGACCATAAATTATATGATTACTGTATATACACATATTTACTCTTTAGCTGCTGGTGAAGATTTTGCTGAAGGTGCTATGGAAGCAATATTTATGGTCGGACTTACTTCTCCTGGACAGAGAGCTTGTTCATTTTTCTCGATAATTGATGATAACATGGTCGAGGGTGATCATGACTTCAGTGTGTCATTGTCCAGTGTAAATTTGAATGGTGTAACTATTTCAGTTCCTTCTTCAACTGCTACAGTTACCATACTGGATAATGATGGTACAACTAAAATATAATGTAGTAGTTGTAGAGAAATCCTTGGGTTTGAACCGACTGTGCTAGATATGCATCAGGTGCAAATTTTGAAGCAACTGTTATTGATGATGACCAGAAGATTGTGCTTAGAAGACAGATTGTTAATTTTTTGCCAGTGTGAATAATGATTAATACAAGTATGTATAAGTATGGGTAATCACATGGATTTGAGTGCGATTTGGGAATAATTGCATGAGCAATAGGTAAGGTAATTGCACGAGCGAAGCGAGTGCAATTTTGCCTATTGCAAATGCAATTATGCCCAAATGGCACGAGAATCCATGTGATTCCACATTAATCACATATCAGTACAGTTTCTACAGTTATAGCCTTTGTTCAACTAAAAAAAGTATACGATTACAAAAAGTGTGCGATTATGGAAATAATCGCACTCGTATCTATAGGAGGAAATGTATTGTTACTAATATAGTATGTGATTATTATTATAATCTTCCTATTTAAATGGGCCAGGATGGATAATTAGGCATGCGTGGCACAGGATAGTACAGTCTCTTCACATCCAGTTAATATGTCGAGTTACTTTCTCTCACCAATGCAGCATCTTCAAGTGCTGCACTTTTCCAGTTACAACTACTTAAAACTGGTGACTGTGCCATATGGGTGGTAAGCTAACATGTTTTATACATGCAACGAATGTGCAAATTAATGAATTTTTTTTAGATTGACAATCCAGTTGAAAAAAGCCAGGACATTATATCTGCTGTAGCTGATGTCGTGGAGATGAGGTGTTCATGTGGTTTGACTACAGCCAACATTGAGAAGAATGAATTCAGCTGCAGGAGTATTGAAGATTCTGTAGTATTCAGGGCAGAAATCTTCTATGCTGGTAGTTTCACTGCAGATGAACTGGTAGGGTTTATTTCAGACTGTGTCCGGCTCAGTTATTGCGGATGGTACAAGACTTGCCGTTGATAACAGTTGCCCTACGCAGTTGGATACTTTTTTGTCAGAAGACTGTGTGTCAACAGACCAAGGAGAGCCTCTCAGCACAGGAGCCATAGTTGGTGGAATTCTCGGAGGTGTATGTGTGCTTCTGATAATCACCAGTATCATTATTGTGGTGATAGTAGTACGAAGAAGAAAGGCGAAAAACGTCAGGTATGACTGTAATGCAGCAGTAACCATCAAAATTATTTACTAGGTCATTCCTTACTTATAGTCCTACAGCAGAAGAAATTGAATTTTCCCAGGGCATTGTACCAGTAGAGGTCAATCCAGCTTATTGAAGTTCTATAACAAAGCCTGCACTACCGGTACCTTTAGCCAGCAACCCAGCTTATGGGCAGTTCGGTTCTGTGGCTGAGGAGTCAGTGTCTCCTTACGAAATTGTCCCTCACCCTGATGAAAATGAAGGGGAACATGAATATGATGTTATTCCTTACCATCTCCCATCCTCCACCAACTAGCTAGCCACTTGCTTCATATGTGCATGGTGACTCGATAGGTTACTGTTACCAATGAAAGTGCTGAGAATAGTAAGTACACAATTACATAATAATAATAAATACTCATGTTGCTGCCGTAGCGCTTACGCCATTGACCACGCACCCACAGACGCAGGCGGAGCTTGTAAGACCTCCAGTCAGAGGACAAGAGCAAGAACAACCAGAGACCACACAATCCTGATCACCATACAATTCCTTCTTCCTAGTCTCCCATATCAATAATACAAAGCTCTAAACTAGCTTTAATAATGCTTTAAAATCATCCCTGTTCCAATTCTCAAATCCTGAAATAAAACTTGCCTTATTAAAATTATCAAGTGTACTAAACTCCCCAAACCTCCCCCCCAATAGATTTTCTAATTCTACCATGAAATTATTTCTAATGCTGTCATATGCTGGACACTCCCAGAGAACATGTACCACACTCTCACATTCACCCCTGCATAATTTACACTGCCTATCATCATTTTTACCCCTATGTCTTCCTAACTCTTCATTCAGACCGTTCGTACCTGACCGAAACTTAAACAATAATCTTGTACCCGGATCACCTACCCCCTGCAAATTACACAATTATATAATATTATTAGATTTATGTTATTTGTAAATCAATTGCTTAAAAATATATAATGTATTGTTGAACTTTAAGTCCAAATGTACCATTCTTTAATTGACCATACAAGCAGGTTTTTGACCTTTGTCTCATAGGTGTGCATTGTATGATCAATTAGTAAAGATATCAAAAAATGGGTGTACATGTATTGCAGCATTGACTGCTGGACCACATTATGAAATAAATGCACTGTAATACACAAAATTTTTGGTCTCCTTACATACAAACCCGCTATAGCACTTCTTGGATCATACATTTACTAATTCTATAAGTGGAATCTCTTACTGTGTCCTGTATTAATGATAAACGGTACATTGTTTTTCAGTAATGTATATGTCTCAATTCCTCAAACTGACTGTTACTATAGTTCACAACATAAGAAATTTGATTGGCCAACATGTTTAGAAACAATACAATAAATCTAGCATTGTACCTAAAAATGGGGGCTCCAGGTTTAGGGGTGGCCTGGATAAGGGGCTAATATGGATTCATTATTGCACTCATACTTCAGAATCATGCACTAATTCCCTGTCAGTAATGTACAATGACTCTTGCATTAACAGCTGCACAGTTGATTAAGTTCATAACTTCTGATTGCACAGGTTCTTAAGTCCTATGCAGCTATGTGTCTGTGTGTGTGTCTGTATGTGTGTGTGTGTGTGTGTGTGTGCGTGTGTGTCATGGTTAATGTCAACAGTACCTCTGAAGTGCCAGCTTGAGTTACTACCAACTGTGTGGGAAGATACTAGCTACTTGCATTCCTAGCAAGTTCTACTGTTAGCGTAATAACAAGGGGGAGTCCTGAATTGTTTTCCCAATACACTATGAATATTAGCTATTCCCCCATAAATAACATGCTTCATAATTAGCTACTATGGCTCCAGTTACTGCATGCCAACATTGCCAAAGCTACTTCTGAGATTCAGAGCTCAATCAATGATATCATAATATTATATTAAAAAAGCTATCAAAGTCACCATCTAGCTAATCTAGCAACACTAGCTAGCTACATGCAGCTGAGCCTGCAGCCGCAGATGTATATAGTGATTGTGAGTACATGCAGGACAGATGTATCACATTATTGTACCCTATAGCTAGTTCACCTCCACGTAGAATACTCATATGTTTCTGTGTAATTATCCGTTCATTAGCCTGGCAGAGTCTGATGGTGGAGCAGATTCCAAAACTGTTGCTTTGCAAGGGGCGTGTCCAATTACGTAATGTCACTTCCGGAGGGCAAGTGAACGTAGCATTTTCATTGCAGCCGAAACAGAGAAAACTATAGGACACGACCTACCGAGATTCACTGGCATCAGAGGGTCTCTTTTACAGTTGCAGCTATATACCTATGCACCTCCGAGCTAGCCCACAAAAAGCGGAATTACGTCATTTACCACGCCTACTTGCAATCAGGGAATGTAAACGCCGTTTCACAGCATACTCTTTAGAACGAGTCGTTGTCATCATTTTTTTGATACTAAGTTGCGTCATGCGGGGGACGATCACATATTTTAATCAAGATTCATAATCCAGTGATAAACCTGTGCCTATTCAAAATACATAGCTACTGCGGGGCTAACTCGGAGAGCGGACAATTCTCGAGTAGCTACTACGTCGATCGTGACATGATGCCTCGCCATCACTGGCTTGTATTGCTTTATGTGTTGCGGGTACTGGACAACCAGCTGCAGGGTGAGAGTTTATAAATATTATATTCACGTGATCAGAAGAGAGAATTTCTCGGGCAGTAGGTTCTAATGTAAGTGTTGCTGCACTGTAGATTTCGAACATCAGACTGTTTTTACAACTGTTTGTTTAAGCAATTTACGGACTAAAAAAAGGTATTGTATACACGCTAACTCGGATATATATAAATTCAATTGCTAGGATTTGCCAATTAGCCAAAGTAGCTATATACAAGTGAATCCCTACACTCGGCCTACAGTGTAGGTGCGCACTATATATGTACACTATATTTCTAGTAAGTGATAAACCTGTGCCTATTCAAAATACATATAGCTACTGAAGTCCAAGTACAAGATATCTGCATGCATGATATTATAGCTAACGCCCGCCCAAAGTGTAGCTATTCTAACTCACATGGTACATTGAGACTATATCGTATGTACTTATAAATATACAGAGGAAGTAGGTGCAGTTGAAACTTCCGATTCGGTCTAATTGTACTACAACAAGTAGCGGATTATGGTTGTCTCTTTATAAACTTGAATCATTCTTTACATAGCATTCTGTAGTACACTAGCTCAACCTCAAGTCAGTAATCCTACATGCTTTACCAAGCCCAAAACAATACCAATAAACAAGGAAAAGAAAAAAAAGGGGGGAAAACAAACAAACAAACAAGCAAATAACAAGTTTAAACTCGTTCCCGATCTAGCTAGGTTGTTTTGAGGTCGAGTGTCATCATTGTTTTTAATCCAGTGTTGTCTTGGTCCATATATTGAGTGTTCGCAGAAGAGTCTACTTGCACTAAACTGCACCCACAGCTCTATTGTTGTGATGTCTCATAGGCCAGTGTTGGCCTGCTGCCCACGTGATGGGACGGGTGAGGCTTATCACTCTATGGGCGTGCAACGTTGATCGATTGATTATTCCTTACGATCATCCGTCTCGCTCTCATTGGCTAGTACTGTTTACGTATTCAGATGGGCTAGGCCAGCCCATGCATCAGACCTTCTTAAATATCAGTATCTTGCCATACACTGTAATTTGAGGTATAAGCATTATGTAAAGTATAGGAAAGTTTTAGATTTTCTTGGACTTAGGGTGCATGTGTGGTGAAAGCATATCTAACGTGAATGCTGAATGTTGAGATGTGTGACTAATCAGTCACTCATACTGGCAGCTACTTTATGAGAGGCGATTATTACTAAACACTGGGTAGTAGATGTGCAGAAATAGGGAAAGAAACAAGCAAATAGAAGAAGCACAACATTGCACACATGCACACACGCATGCACATGATATGCACACACACACACACACATATTCTCACACAGCTGCATATGGCCAGAGTCCACCACTGGTAACCATTGGCCCTGATCTAGTTACAGGAATAAAAGAGATTGTTTCAGGTTCAGACATTCAGCTCTTTTGTGAAGCCATGTCAACGAGTGAAATTGCTCCTGATGTTGGATGGGTCAAAAATGGTATAATACTGGATAATAACCCACCCGGAATTTACTTCAGAACCTCCCGTAATGGCACTTGTAACACATCTTCAGTTCTGACCATTGGAGATTTTCAGAGTACAGATGATGGGACTTATACATGTATAGGTAGCATACCAGGCAGTGGGACTACAGTATCCAGTGGTGCTGCAACACTTACAGGCAAGTATCTAATACTTACGTGCTTGTATACATGCACCTGCAATCCT
Organism: Phakellia ventilabrum; assembly: GCA_963921505.1. NCBI lineage: Eukaryota > Metazoa > Porifera > Demospongiae > Axinellida > Axinellidae > Phakellia > Phakellia ventilabrum. Next base: position 3,984,180 of record OY997396.1, on the reverse strand, counting down.
AAGAGGGTAAATTATTACTCCTGTCAACATTATTCTGGCCCTGTAGCTGTTTCATTTGTTCAAAATGATGCCAATGCAATATCCCTCGTCCGAGACCTAACCAGTCATGAAAGCACCTACGATGTCTTTGAAGATGACCGAGTATCAGTTCCATTGGGAACCCAATTTGATCCTGCTACCACCGATTCCCCAGAGCGGGTCATGGTAGCTGCTGCTGATCTTGAAACATTTAGGCCTCTCGAAAAACAGAGTATTGTTTGGGTCAGGGACGGAGTAGTGGTGGCTGAGAATGGAATTGCTGTACCACCAGAGGATGCCAGGGACCCCATCACTACTGACCCCAGATACAGTGTTGAAACTAATGCGATAGATACCACCCCTCCCGATACTCCTCCTGATGCTCCTGAACTGACAGCATCACGATGGCGGACTGCTCTCATAATTAGTGATTTTCAAGCATCTGATGCTGGTGTCTACCAGGTCATCTTCACTGATGCTGTTTTTGCGGGTGAAGAAGTGCTTACAACCACACCCATACGTCTGGATACAGGCAAGCTCTATGTATATGAAAACTAAAAGGTATCTTAATCATTACATTGCAATCACTTAGCCCTATATATAGGCCTAAATAAAGCTTACCCCATTCTATTCTAATTTGCTTAACTATTTACATGTACATAAAAATTGAAGCCTAAGAGTTGTTGTGTAACTATAAAAGTAAGTCTTTAATCGTGTGTTTTAATTTTTATCTCATGCCGACTTTAGAAATCTGTTTGTTATCTTGCTATGAGCGTAATTAGATTAGTTAGTATGGATACAGGATAGTAGTGGGATACAGGGAGTACATGCTCCTACATTTACATACCCCTTCTTGTCCCACTGTAGATGAGGCCAGTGCTCTGACCAGAGTGTCCCCTGCCATCATTGACCTGGTAGTGGGCTCAGAGCTACTGCTGATCGAGGTGTCAGCCATGGGCGGTTACGAAGAGATTACCTGGCAGAGGAATGGGATGGCTCTTACTGGCCCCTTTGTCAGCCATGATGAGGTGTACTACAAAACAATAACCAGCAGTAATGATCTTGGAGAATACACCATCACTGCTGCTACTGATGGTGTTGGCCCTGACATTACAGTAGCAGTGTTGCCATACAGTAAGTAGTAGAACTTTGTATCCTCAGGAATGAATAAGAAAGTCTCATAGGCCAAAGTATATAAAGTTTTGTGTTGCCTAGACTGCGAAGAAAACATACATAATGGTTTTGGCGGGTATTGATTTTGGAAGCACACTGTGAAATTATTGAGTCAGCCATAAGCTTAATTTCATCAAGAAAGATGAGATCCATTCTATAGCTACATTTATCTTGGGCTGCATAAGCTGTTGCTGGGTTGGATGATTTACGTGAAAAATGCCTGCTCTATGGAATATAGCTATGTATTAATGTGAAGTGAAGAAGGAACCAACTTCATTATACAACCTTTTCTTCCATGCAGCAACACCATCTACCACCATCACAGAAACTACTCCAATTACTGTCATGGAAGGTAGTTCTCTCAATATCACATGCACCTCCACTGGGATCCTCACTCCCACCATTGAGTGGGAGTTGGTTGGCACTGACCCCCTGCCATTCACTCCAATGGATGGAACTCCAGTTGATCCAGTTATCACACAAGTGTCCCCCTCACTCACACATGAGGTTGGAAGCCTGACGTCAGTCCTTCCCATCACAAATGCCGTGTTCCCACACCATGAGGGGATGTACAGATGCACTGGGACCAACACACATGATGCAGCCGCCACTGATGTAGCCACTGTACAAGTAATAGTCCAGGGTAGGTTTTACTGAAGCCCTAACTTATAAGGGAATTTGAAAGGTGATTCCAGTCACATAACTTATATAACAACTGTGTGTGGTCAAAGTATTAATTTTTCCATTATTGCACACTGTGTGTCGTCCAGTTAGCTAAACTATTTACGCAGAGAAAAGCTGGGAAGTGGAGCCTGGGAATGAGACTATAATAAGATCTCAATGTGAAAGCAATGGCAGTAACTTAAATATTTACACCAGGTGTAAGACAGTCTTCTGTGTACACCACCTCTGCAGTTAATAAAAAAACCATTTATAATTTCCTCTCCTCTCCTCTGTTCAGTGACCCCTGAGGTGCAGGTCACGGCAGACCGCACTAGGATACAGGTTGGAGGTACGATCACTCTCACATGTACCGTAATGAGAAGCAACCCCAGTGGTAGCTACATGTACACCTGGACACTTCTGCCATCCACTGATATCACTGGACCCACTTTCAGCACTAAATCGACGAACACACTGAATGTGACCCCTGGCATAGCTGATGATTTCGGCACTTACCAGTGCAGTGTGGAGAATAATGCCGGGCTCACTGGCATGGCTAACATCACGATTGAGCAAGGATGTAAGAGCTGTCTGCATTAGCACTTTGGCTAGTCCTAATACTAACCATAACCCACCATAATGTGGGCTGGGCATACTAAGTGCCTCAGAGTACTAGTACTATCATACAAACAGTAAAGCTCAAGTAAGGTATTTGCCACAGGGCAGCGGGTGCACAGAAGTAGGTCATGTACTGTCTTAGCCTCATTTCCAGTGAGTCTGCATGCTTTTCACACTGCACCATGGGCAGCAGCATGACAGCACTAGTGGACAGTAACCTCTCTGGCAGGGTCACCATCAGCTCAATGGAGATGATGGTGACCCTGGTTTTGGTAGGTTTTGTTGAAGCCCTAACTCATAAGAGAATTTGAAAGGTGATTCCAGTCACATAACTTATAACAACTGTGTGTGGTCAACCGTCAAAGTACTAATTTTTCCATTATTGCACACAGTGTGTCGTCCAGTTAGCTAAACTATTTATGCAGAGAAAAGCTGGGAAGTGGAGCCTGGGAATTAGGCTATAATAAGATCTCAATGTGAAAGCAATGGCAGTAACTTAAATATTTACACCAGGTGTAAGACAGTCTTCTGTGTACACCACCTCTGCAATTAATTAAAAAAAACACTTATAATTTCCTCTCCTTTGTTCAGTGACCCCTGAGGTGCAGGTCACGGCAGACCGCACTAGGATACAGGTTGGAGGTACGATCACTCTCACATGTACCGTAATGAGAAGCAACCCCAGTGGTAGCTACATGTACACCTGGACACTTCTGCCATCCACTGATATCGCTGGACCCACTTCCTGCACTAAATCGACGAACATACTGAATGTGACCCCTGGCATAGCTGATGATTTCGGCACTTACCAGTGCAGTGTGGAGAATGATGCCGGACTCACTGGCATGGCTAACATCACGATTGAGCAAGGATGTAAGAGCTGTCTGCATTAGCACTTTGGCTAGTCCTAGTCCTAACCATAACCCACCATGATGTGGGCTGGGCATACTAAATGCCTGTACTAGCACTATCGCACAGACAGTAAAGCTCAAGTAAGGCATTTGCCACAGGGCAGCGGCTGTGCAGAAGTAGGTCATGTACTGTCTTAGCCTCATTTCCAGTGAGTCTGCATGCTTTTCACACTACATGCACCAAGTGTACGTGTGGCTAGGTGCACTGTATAGATTGCCCAGTATACATGAAGAAATATGTTGCTATTAACATTATAACTAACCAACTAATGATGTCATCATCTCACCCCATGTAGTTCCACCAGAGGTGAGTATTAGTGGAGCACCAACTGAGCCATCTACAGCCATTAGTGTTGACCTCACCTGCACGACTGGTAATGGGGATCTCCCCATCAACTTACAATGGGTCAGTATAGCTGGTAATGACACCATTCTGAGCACAGATGCTATCTATACAGCACCAGTAGTAGCATCAGGTGAAGTGACCTACCGCTGTACAGCTATGAATGAATTTGGGATGGATTTATCCGAAGTAACTCTTGTGGATGCCCGTGAGTTAGCGCTTTGACAGAAACAGATAATATTACATGCAGTGCGCAACCTTCATTATAGTAGACCATTGTTATCTGAATTTAATTTAATTAACCCTTTTAGATCTTATTATGTCTCATTACAGTTCCTCCTGTCATTACGCCTGCTGGCCCCACCTCTGTCAGTGTGCTGGTGGGAGAGGTACTGACACTGGCAGTGAATATCACCGGGTTCAACCTGCCCCTCAGTGGTGTCACCTGGTCCTTTGGAGGAATTACGCTCACGGATGTAACGGACAGGACTTTAATTACTACTCCTGCTGACCTGACCACACTCCCTGTTATGTCCACTCTGGTTCGTATGCCTATTCTTTCACTGGAGGATGAGGGTAATTATGATGTCACTGTCAGTAACCTCGCTGGCATTGTCCTGTTTGAATTCCAAGTCACTGTTAATGGTGAGCCACTTTGTACCCATGTCTCATAATCAGACTCAACCCAGGTCTCATGTACCCTGCCAACTGAAAGCCCCAGTGGCATTACAGCTGCGTTCCAGATCACTCATTGGGGGGGGGAAAACAACTTCATCAGAGTGGAGCATATAATATACAGAGCAAGACAAGGCAGACGTAAATAAATACAATAAGCAACCCCAGATCCCACAACAAAAAAGGGCTGCCCCTCATCTGTAGTTACCCACTGTACTTACATTTGATAGTGTGGTCACACTCCATATTATTGGGGTGAGCCTGAGCAAGCCCCAAACTAGCAAGTCGTGTTCTGCCCCCTGTCTGTATATGTTTGTTACATATGTCTTGCCCCCTGGCTTTGTGGGCAAGGCATGTGTTTGTCTCGTGATGAATGCCATTTGCGGACTTGTCGCATATGAAGAATCAATCATCTGGAGACGTCCATCACATAGCTTTACCAAGGGAGGCTTGCTACAGCTCCCAGATTAGTAGGGTCTCTGTAAATGTACATAGTACCCGTATTATATATCAGGCTACTTCTTTGTTTCATCAACACAGCATCTTTGACAGCAGCACTATTCCAGTTGCGACTCCTTCCAATTGGTGACTGTGCAGCATGGGTGGTAAGCTTTAAGCTCTTAAAATAATTAGCCCTGCACAACTCAACCTCTTTTTTTCTTCTCAGGTTGACAGTTTTGATGAAAAATTTGAAGATATAATATCTGCTGTAGTTAATGTAATAGGGATGATGTGCTCATGTGATTTTACCCAATCCAACATCCAGAATAATGAATTCAGCTGCAGAAGCATCGAAGATTCTGTGGTATTCAGGGCTGAAGTCATATACAACAGTTTTGTTTACACTGCAGATGAATTAGTAGAGTTTATTTCAGAGTGGGTCCAGACGGCTCCATCACTTGTTGTGGGTCCAGCAAGATCAAGAGTTGATATCGACAGTAGTTGCCCAACAGAGTTGGACTCATTTCTGTCAAAAGACTGTGTCTCAACAGACCAAGGAGACAACTTAGCAGCCATAGTTGGTGGGAGTATCGGTGGTGTATGTGCACTTCTAATATGTACTTTTACCGTTATTGTGGTGATTTCATTACGGAAGAAAAAGTTTGGGAGTTTCAGGTATAGCCACAATAACCATTAGTCATACTTATTGTTACCATTGCTCTTGTAATTTAGTTCCATTCTATTCTATGCAGCCCTAAAATGAAAACAGTTGATCAGAAAGTGATGGTCATCAACCCAGTTTATGCACACATCAGCTCTCATATAGAGTCGCCAGCACATCCTTATGAAATTCCTCAGACTTCCTCACGATAATGTAATCACTACACACTTGTATACAAATGCCGTGTACAATTACTTAGCATTTTAGAAAGTAGCTACCGGACTTGTAATAATAATCAGTAGTTGGTTTTGTTTCAAGATGTGCATATATTACTTAGTGATACCATATTATATACTAATTAGTATAGCTACATGCGTCATGCTACAAGTCAGTTTGTATTTTAACCTTATTTCGGATTCTAGTATGTAGCTGTTGGGCTTGAGGTAATTTCTACCCATTTATGACTGTACTGATGATGAAAGGTCAAGTCCAACAGATAATGAGTAGGTTGCTATTGCTAACTTAGGCTCAAGGTGAAATTTTTAAGCTTATGAATGGACAAACCTATCTCAGTTAGCTAGCTATGACATTTTGGGAAAAGCTACCAGACAAAGTTATGAACATGCATGTAGAAATTATCTCAAGTCCCATAGTTACAAAACCCCAAAATATGGTTAAAGCATGAACTGGTTTGTAGTGTAGTTATTCTGTATTCTGTCACATGGGTCAAAATTGGCTCAATGCGATTGTATGCCTGGCATACAGTTGAGGTAGCTGTATATAGCTGTGTACTTATTTTTTTAATGTGTCGAGGGTAATCGCTCTGCCAAGTGTAAAGTATAACTGTCCACTGGTAGAGTATTTCAATCACGCGACTTGGGCGGGACGAGACGGGGTCGCGAGCCAGCCTGTCGCGAAAATAACAATTGACTAGGACAGTTGATAAAGATCTCCATTATCACCCATCATTCCCATAACACTCAATGGCTCAGTCCTTGAAACAGTCGATACATTCAAGTACTTGGGACTTCTAATTTCATCAGACTTGTCATGGACAAACCATATTGAGAATATATGCAGCAAAGCCAGAAAACTTCTTGGGCTCCTGTATCGCCGATACTACAGATTCTCAGACCAAAACACCCTGCTTCAACTGTATACTTCACTGGTACGCCCTCACTTCGAGTATGCGGCCCCTGTATGGGACCCTCACCTTCAACGGAATATACAACTATTGGAGAGAACGCAGAAGTTTGCCTGTCGAATGTGCACTAAGGCCTGGGATACAGGTTATGAGGAACTGCTCGAAACATTAAACCTCCCATCACTTTCGAACCGCAGATTGTTCCTGAAGCTATGCACTGTCTTCAAGATTATTCACAACCTGTGTTACTTTCCTCCAGATGTATTACTTGCCAGTGAAACTAGGTCATGCTCCAGTAGATCACTTTTGCTATCACAACCATTCGCCAGGACCAATTCTTATCTGTACTCCTTTGTACCTAATGCTGTTTCTCATTGGAACCATTTGCCTGAATCTGTAGTTGCTAAACCCTCTCTGTATACATTTAAGTCTGCACTCTCTCACCATTTATTTGATTGTAGCTAGCTTATTCGGCAAAAGTTTCATAGAAAAAAGAAGAAAAAAAATAGAGGTCTGTGCACGAGACTACCACCCGGTTTGAGTCCAAATGACGTAATTTCATTGCATCATCGTAGGATCGTGCGCTGCATTGGTCTAGCTCCTGCCCAGACCTATGTTCGCCCCCAGCCGAACGGTCTGGTTACATAGTTCAAATCCTGGGGCATGATTACGTCATAATGGCGAGATTGAATATGGTACAGCCTTTGTATCTTTGCTACGCCAGTAGCTGGAAAGGTAAGACATGTCCAACGGAGGTAGTTGCAAGTCAATTCCAAGTTTGAAGAAGCTGATCTGTGAGCGAAGATAGAATGCAGCAAACTGTCAACGTTGGCAGCTACTTGTCGGTGTGTTACGCAATAATTTTACTTTCGTGCAATCTGATTGGCCGTACTGACGCATTTAACCCCATTATGCAATCTGATTGGCCGCATCAAGATCTTGACGCACGAGACTATGCTGCACGGTTGCAACCAATCACTGCAATTAGCGCGGCAAGTACGAGTTGCGAACGCTGCCACCATCAGGAAGAGTCTCTCCTTGAAAAAGCTCCACCACCACCAAGAAGAGCCAAAGGCAAATGCCTGGAACCAGACAGAGCTTCAGCCAGGAGAGATCTACAACACCAATATTCTCTGGCCATGTGGGTTCACCAACCCAGCCAACATCTGTTATGCAACCAGCACATTTCAGTGCTTATTTAACCACCCTGTGTATTCTTCATTCTTTGAGAGAATTTCAGGCCTGCACATGCTTCAGTGTGGCAAGAAATGTGTACCAGGCTAGTTGAATTATGCATGATTACTAAATTAAAGTAAGCTAATTTAATTTCGTTGTTTAATTTTTGTGTTTTTTAAGGGAATACCTGTTCCATCCAAGCAGTGAAATTAATGCATGGTCAATACCACTATACAGAAGATGGTGATTACATTTCAGCCTTTCCTCTCACCGACTGTCTCAAAGGTGAGATTGCTATAATTGTTACAGACAGAAAATTTTAGTTTTAACATTCTTTACAGATGTATCTTCTGCCATACAATGTGGTGAACAATTTGATGCCCATGAGTTTTATCTTTTGTTGACGAAAGCTATTCAGGATAAACTCCCACTGCTGTAAGAAAAGAAAAGCAGACTTCAGTGCAAAAAAAAACAAAAAAAAACAAAAAAAACACGGTATTATCACCAAATATTCTATCACTATAGAACATCACTGGAGTATAACGATACATGCTCAGTGGAAACCATAAACAGGGGTCTGTTTCTTGCACTATGTACGTATAATTATTATAACTTTAATTTATGTGTAATGAACTATTATACTTTTAGTGGTCTGCAAATCTTGTGGAACTTCTAGCACTAACACAGTAGAGGAGCTGTCTCTCAATGTGAATGTAACAGTAAGTTTATGTCATGAATGTAATTTTGTCCCATACTACTACAGTCATACTTTGACCTTTCGTATCATAAATTCACAGGGTAATCATAATGTGGCTATTCAAGATCTGGTCACTGAGTTGATGTATTCTGAAAGTGCGAATAGCACATGCGAGAGGTACAAAGCATATAACTTACTAAAAATGTATTCAATTATTATTGTTAATTGGTCTCCAAGGTGTCAGTTCACTTTGAAGGAGAAGACTATGCAAATCGGGAGGATGCCACTTGTCTTAGCAGTGCACATTTGGAAACAACCTGAAGATCATTTAGAAATATAAGTAAATATTGTTTTTAATCATGACACTCTGCTTCAAATCCTATTCAGACAAAAAAATGCCTTGTGTTCAAGTGCAAGTATATTTAGCAGTGACTCTGGTACCTCTGGTCCTAGGATCAGTAGTGCTATTAATCGAGCCTATAATCTTATCATTTTTGGTCTGCCCGAGGTTGAGTCGCTCCCAGCACTAAAGAAATCTGTGGACGAGCTTCTTAACTTCCTTGTAGGCAAGTCAATCCCGCTCCATGACCTATTTCGTTTGGGTCGTCGCAAGAAAATTCCTGACTCAATGCCTCCTTGTCGACCACGGCCTGTGCTACTGAAACTGATGTCCACCTGGGACCGTAGGCTGGATATGTCTGCTGTGAGTAAGCTGAAGGGTTTCAGAGTGACTAGCATGTATACCATAGAAGATCTCTCTCCCGAGGAGCGTCAGAAACGTTGTGATCGTTATGGCTCTCGCAAGGTTACAGGTACAGTTACTGGCAGCTGCCCAGCTGAATCTCACAGTGCTCTCCATTCCCAGTCGTTGCCTTCCCAACCCCAATCTCCCAGTCCAAGTCACTTCTCCCCTTCAGTTAATGATGCTGGTTCTTCCACTCTAGGTGCACAATGACTCTAAGGCTTCATCAGCTTCGGTTAGTGTCATTTAACTGTAGGGGCTGGTATAATGGTAGGTCTACTGTTGCTGATCTTCTGGACTCCCATGATATATGTTTAATTCAAGAGCACTGGCTCTTTAATGATCAATTAAATCAGCTAAACTTTAATCTCAATTTTCTTTCTGTTGGAGTAAGTGGCATGGACTCTTCAATTTTGCTTCATGGTCGGCCCTTTGGTGGGTGTGCTATGCTATTTAGGAAGTCCCTGATCAGTTCGGTTACTATGCTCTCTACAAATGCTAAACGTTTTTGTGCTGTTCGCCTTTCTGATCAATCTGGTTATTCTGTCTTGTTAATTTGTGTCTACCTCCCTACTGATTATGGTACGTTATCCTCACATGATGATTTTCTCTATGTCATTGGTGAACTGGAAGGCTTCATCAACTCTCAATCTTTTAACAGCCTTTTGATCGTTGGTGACTTCAATGTTGATTTTGATCGGAGTAGTCCTAATACCACACAACTAATTAGTTTTATGGAGGAGTTTAATCTTGTCTCAGTGGATCTTTGTTACCGAGCTAATGTTCAGTTTACTTATGAGGGCTCTAATAGCTCATCATGGCTTGATCACATTCTCACTAGCCGTCACTTTGCTTCTTGCTTTACTAGTGTTCAGAAGCTAGACATTGCTACTAATCTCTGTGATCATCATCCCCTCTCGTGTGTCTTTGATTACTCAGTGTGTAATACTCCTCATTCCGTGCCTCTTCCGGCTCATCAATTTGTCCCCCGCACGGCCTGGAATAAAGTTACAGATATTGACATCCAGAATTTCTGTCGCACGATTTCTGACTCCCTCCCTGATTTACCTTCTGATCTTTCCTCTAGTATGTCTGGTGACTGTGCATGCTGAGGCATGGCTGAGTTCTGTAAGAGTAAGAGTCACTGTGGTACGTAATATGCATTCTAACAGTTTAGGCTCTGTGCTCACCCCACCTACAGGAAGTGAATTCATGTGGCCTGGGCAGAGCTTAGATAGAGGTGCATGCCTGGGAACGAGGCTAATGTGCCGCTGGCTTCTCTTAGCTCCAACAGGAGGCGAGTTTTGCGTTGTCTTGCCAAACTTGAGGATTATTCCCGGGAAACTTACTGAATATACCCTTGAGCTACCGATTATTCTTCTATTGTTCTTGGAATAATTTCCTCAAGACGATATAGGCTGGGCTGTAACTAGAGGTCAATTCACCACACCCAGCTGCTTACAAGCATGCAAGCTTGAAGGTAATGTTGGCTGCATTCTTGTCCATATAATTCAGGGTCCTGTGAGATTGTCCATTGGCTGCTCTCTGTTGTATTCACACATGCCCCTTTTACGTATACTCCGCCTTTTGAATAGTATGAAACGCAGGACTGGCAGACGGAAGTGCATGTCTAATCAGTGTTAATATTTACCATAAGCGTATGATGCCATATTATCATTAGCCTCATCAATGGTGCGTGAGGGCTATGCACTTTTTAAGTGCTTTTCATTTTTTTGTCTCCTTAGCCAGCCCCATGGCCGCAAGGAGGTCACATCACCAAGATGAGGGCCTCACCACAATTCCTCACAGAAGTAAGTACAGTTTACTACCTTATACCATGACACTGTATTATCGGTTGAAAAAAGGAGTCTCTATAAAATGGACATTTTTGAGCTGCCTTGAAATTTCCAAAACTGGCTCCCTAACATACCTGATAAAATTCCCTCAAACTCTAATGGTCTGGTATGCTATAATAGTGAATTGCAGAGGTTTCAAGGAACTGTTAAATGTTGGGAAATGCATTCATCGTTTGTTGCTTAGAGCTGTGCAGAGTGTAGCCAGCTACCAAGATATGAAAGGGAAGAGCTCAGAAGGGGTGGAGCATCAGACATGACTAGCTAGAACACGTGATGTTGCGTTGCGCAGTTATTTAACACATACTCATTGAAGTACCACACCCACAGGAAACAATAACTGGCACTTCAGTTCACAAAACATGCACGTGGGGTCTCCATGCTACCACTTGCCTCACTTCCTGCTCAGCGAATTATGCATAGTTTTCATTCCACTGCATAATATTAAACTGGCTTTCTTTCTCTAGTTGCTCTTGAAATAGTGTGAGTAGTAAATTATGTTTTAGTAGCCTCGTTCACGGCCTGCACCCTAGCTGTTGTCACTTGCAGTAAAAATCTTGTCCGACATATTTGCTTTATGTTATAATTTTGTATGCTGGCTCTCTTGCACACTGCCTGTTGCCAAGGCAGCAGTGTATGAGACTAGCTGGTATGTGTGTGTCCTTTGCTGCTATGTGTTTGAGTGCTAGTATCCATGAGCTGCAAGAGTTCAAGCTAGCAGCTGACCCCACCCCTCCCCTCAAGCTGACAGGCCCAATCTCCGAGAGCTTCAGTACCTGCAAGGCCGGGGAGGGAGGAGAGTGAGGGTGTGGCTACAGAGTGGGAGGAGCTAGCTAAAGCCCTGCACTTCGAGAGCAGTGTAATAGAGCATGTGAGCCACACACTCCACCAGACAAAAGATGCTTGTCAGGAGATCCTACGGAGGTGGTTGGAGGGACAGGAGGAAACCCGACAGCCAGTGAACTGGGACACTCTTATTGATAGCTTGATTGAAGCAGGTTTTGTTGATATAGCTACTGACTTGCAAGAGGCAGTAGAAGATTATGCAATAGAAGTTGTTTGTATATGAAGTATGGAATTATACCATAGAGGTAGCTAATAGATTTGTGTCCTTTTATACTTTTGTAGTGAATACCTGCCAGCCTTATAGTTCACTGTGTATATTATTATAACCTCGTACCCAGGCCTTCACGCCCAGATTTTATCTCGCAGCCGTGCACGTGGAGAGGGCGTGGAAGGCCTGGGTACAAGTTTATAAATTATATTACTGTACATGTACATGCTTGTGTGTTGTAGTCTTGTATGCAATGCTATGATAAAATTAATTAATGTTGTAGCCCACTGCGTGGGTGGTTCAAAGGTACCCATACTGCTGCTATATCAGATAGAGCAGACTCTAGGGCCCACGACATCTGCTTCTGTAGCAGTGATGCTCAAGTCTCCAGCTCTGCTGTACCACTCGGCCTGCTACTGTGTGTGATGGGACAACAACAGCTTCAAAACCACAGTCAGTGACATGAAAAGAGCGTTGCAGACCTTTCTTATAACTCTTCCAGATTTCTTTTGGTGTACATGTATAATCAAACATTTCCCATGGTAGTCTAAATTGAGGGAGGGAGAGAGGATGGTAGTCATGTACTATGATGCCATCAGTGATACTTTGTATACCTGTTGCCTACTCTCCTGCCACATGCTCCTGGATCCAAGTCGAGTCAGTGGACCTGCCAGAACCACGATATAGTTGCACTGCTGTTGAACTATCAGCAAACAGACTGGAGGTCAAAATGAGGATTATAAGAACATAAACATTGTTTTCCTTGGAATTTGATGAGTGGACTACAACTATCATGTACACATGTAGAACTGTAGTTACATTGTTACGTGTACCAGGAGCCCATAACCCAAAGGGAAGGAGCGTTAAACTTGTGTATGTACGCTGATTCCACCTGTTGTCAAATAGCACTTGCCCAACACTCCTTATATGGTAAGTTCTACGTAAGCGCTATAATTTACTTAGCACTAGTCTAGTAGTAAACCAGCCATGCATAGCTGCTAAGTATTCCATATATAGAGTTTTCTTGTAGGTGCCATTTGACGACAGGTGGAATCACTAGTTCAATGCTCCTTCCCTTTGGGTTATGGGCTCCTGCGTGTACCTATGGCCAATTTTCTTGAATAATAAAGAGATACGTATACGCAAGATCAGAAACAAATCAAATTCCTACCATGGTGTACCTGTACACACGGTGGTTCACGAAATACTTCAGTAGAAGTCTCCCACTCTGCTCCATGGAATCTGAAGGGAAGAGAATCCACCACTACAAAGTGGCTGACTGCTAGCTGCATGCAGTATCATACGTGTCCCCTCATCCTTCCCGCATGCCAGTGCTGTACCTTGCAGAAGTATTCTCTCTGCTGACTCACTAGCTGCCTCTAACCAGTGACTCGAGCAACGAGCAAGCCGAACTTTAGATAGCGGCACAGCAAGCACGTGACCAGCCCCTCCCCCTAAACTAGCAAATATATAGTAAGTACGGTATGGGCATGTGTATGATTATGTGAGCCCTACATGTAAGCATAGATAGTAGAGTAGATAGTAGAGTAGAGTCCTTCTACGCTACTATCTATGATGTAAGACTTACAGGTGTTATCAGCTGTTTCAGCTACAGTGCTGTGTAGTGCAAAGTTCGACATAACGTTAACTGTTTTTGAATTTTAGTTTTATTCCACCAGTAAATTGAAGTGTACGATATTAAACTGTGTGCAGGAATATCTCCTTATTTGCATTAATTCCCTGAGTAAACCACAGTGGCAGGTAGATGTATCTCCAAGTCTTTATACTGGGATAAGGGACTGTGTATAGTCCCGATACTCCTAAAGGAAGGGAGTATAGTACTACTCTTTAGCTGAAACTATAGATAGTATCCAAGCGATAATTATTGGTCTATTGTTCAATACCATGACCATCTCCCTATGTATATTTTACTAATGTATAATGGTCCTCGACTCTGTAATACAGCCACCTCTAACTGCAATAACCATAAAAATATATTAATGTTGGCCCAAGCTGTGACCACAGTACAGCGGTTCCACTGTACTAGCTTTTTTGTATTGTCTTGCTGCCGCATTATCTACCACACAAATGTATTACTGACTACTGCATATTTCTGGATAGTTTTTTTATATTATTCTAGCATACTACATGTACAATGAAAGGCACTTTGAAAGTGCATAACCCTCGCCTAGTGCCGCAAACTTCCGCGAAATTAATTGCATTGCAGCTCCGTTCGTACGTACATTTGCGTCACGATTGAGGGAGGGTCCACTCGAAAGTTGGGAGGGGCTCCCCTGCGGTAAGCCTGCATACACAGCCGCCTCTGTTTACCGAAGTTTGCTAACACTGCACTAGGGCGTACTGCTGTCGTCCAGCATTCCAAGTATCAGCATCGCTGCAGTTGAACCTTTTGAAATATAGAGGGAGGGTCCACTCGAAAGTTGGGAGGGGTTCCCCTGCGGTAAGCCTGCATACACAGCCGCCTCTGTTTACCGAAGTTTGCTAGGGCGTACTGCTGTCGTCCAGCATTCCAAGTATCAGCATCGTTGCAGTTGAACTTTTTGAAATATGCGTGATACAGACAAACAAACAGACAAACAAACAAACAAACAGACGCAGGTGATTGCAATAACCCTCACGCCTACGCGGCGAGGGTTAATAATGTGAACTGCAATCTTTAAGAGTAAAGTAATGTGTACGTCCACTGACCACCTACATAAGGACACCTCCTTATCCCCTATACAACATACTGCTTTACTGCTTCACATAATTACAATTGCTTATAGTATTGCCCTAACTGGACAAGCCAAGCATACACCAGGAGTAGTGCGCAAAAAGAGGAAAAAATACATGTACTTGACGTACAAAGTACAAGAGTGTGTAAATATTTATGGTTAGGACAATGAAAAAGAGAATATATAGTCAGTGAGGTTGGAGAGAGGAGTTAAATGATTAATTGTTGCTATGTTGACATGTGAACTCGCTTCTGTTGTCTAGCACGATAAATGTCATTAATAGGAGGGGCACTCTGTTCATCCTCATCACTCTCTTCGCCACCCTCTCCTCTTTTGCGTTTCAGGGTCTTCAGAGACTCTAGTGGTTGTCCTATGTATGTGTGTGTGTGTATGTATTTATTGCGTAACTGTCATGTATGTGCCGTGCACGTGCATATTTTGTGTACCATAGTGAGTCTAATTATTCAATCCCTCCATTTATTTGAACACAAGAAAATACGAAATTTTTGTATTCCAAGAAGTTTGAACACCCAATCAGAAATTTTTCCATTACTCAAACACTTTTACAGCCTCAGTGCTACTTACATTAAGAAAACCACACTTGAATAACCAAAAGAAATGATAACTCAAGTCTGCACTGTCACATAACCTGCACCATGTTCTGACTGCTTTTCAACTACTCTATGAGTTCTCTTAGTCAATACAGTGACGATATATACACAGATGACAGCAATCATAGCTCAGTTGGGGCGGCTGTTAAAGCTGACAAATACACACAACATATGCAACAGACTACAGTATGTACCTGCACACCCCTCATGCATACACCTTATGAGCTCCTAGTGCAACATGCAAATGCTGTGACAGTGAGCACACGGAAAAATCGTAAGAAACAATGGCTACAGTGTGTAATGAATTGTATTACGTTATGATTTTAATTGTTCAAACACCCATTTTCTAGAAAAATCTGTATTTATGGACTTCAAATGGCAGAAATGCAAATAATTAGGGTATATAACGTGAATATGATGATATGCTCATTGCGTTGTTAGTGTGTCCATAAAATAATGCAAGTCGCATCGTCAGTAGTACATGTACAAACCATTATTTACTTTTGTTTTGAGCTATACTAAATTTAGTTTGACAAACCTGGGGTGAAATTTTCAGGTGTGGCACACGTCTCAATGAGATGAATTAGCTCATTCAGTTTCACAAACGGACCCTGGAATAAAACAAACACATATTGTCACAGCTTACCAATAATCAAAGTGCTATGAGTTGGTACATGTAAGATTTATTTTTTCTTAGCTAATGTTAGTAAGTATGATCTCAGCTAATTAGCAAGTTTGTCATTTGCAACTCATGTACTCATGTCTAGCCTCGTCCCCAGGCCCTCCCTGACACTAATGTTTCCTGTAGCTATAATCTTTAGGCCTCGTTGGTGACACAGACTGAGCGCAGAACAGGTACGTAAATATATTGAAAATATATTGAAAATGGGCGTGGTTATGGTGACGTCTCTTATTATACGAAAGTACAATGATTGGCCAATCAGATTCGTTTTTCATAAACTTCCTGACGAACATACGTCTTTTCTTCAGGAAGTAATTAATTAGTGTAACTGTGAAGTAGTACTGCAACGAAAGGTGGAGAAATGCCATGGTCTTTTAATCTGTCCCTGCCTACACTTAATTAAGTAAGTTGAATCACACGAGAAAAGATACCAGGCTCTCCCCTGTTTTACGACTTTTTAAGGGGAGAGCCTGGGGATGAGGCTACACGTGCCAGGGTTTCATACAGAGATGGGCACTGGGACCCCCCCCCCCCCCCCCCCCAGCAAAAAATCCTGTATGAAACCCTGCATACATGCTGTCTCACTAGTCTACCCAGCTATTTTTGTTTGCAAATGAGACCTCATCTGCCTCCTCCCTCACCTGGAAGCAGTCTGGAGGAGGGAGCCGGGTCAGGAGGTGTGCCACCGCTGAGGGTAGGGGGAAGTGTCCTCCTGGGATCGCATGTAGTCCTACACCTGTAAAAAGTCAGTGTGCAATAATCAAAAACAGTTTTCAAGAAAATGCAAACATTATCTTATACAAGGGATTATCATGCTAGCGTAAAGATGCCTATTATTACCACTTCACTGTGTTCACAAAGCGGAGACACTTACGCACATGCAGGGAAATTAGTTCTGGGGTAGTTAGAGCGACTTTCATCTGTTATGATGTAATGGTGGGTAAAAGTGCAGGAGCTCGAGCTGAGGCACACGAAATTACAAGCAAACAAGCATGTTTTCATGTAAGCAAGGTACAGCAAAACAGACGTTCTCGTGTATTTTCTCCCTTTAGTGCCTACTTTTACCCCCCATATGGATTGGAGAAGGATATTGAAGAGTGCAGTGAGATCAGCAGTGATTCTGTTGTAGATGTAAACAAGGGTAGCTGAGAGGGAAGCAAGGTTAGAGTAGCCACTTGGAGTTTCTGTAGCCAGCATAATAAAAAGATGTTGCTGGGGTTCTAATTACAGGATGTGAGCTATGAAGAAAGTATGTGGATCAAGGTCAAAGGAGAAAGGGGCAGGTATAGTTTTATTTCTAGAATGTACTTACATGCCTACAGATATATAGCAAGAACGTTTCAATCATTGATAGAAGCTACATGTATGATAGAATGTGCTTCATATGAAGGAATTAGGTGAGGTTGTGCTTGTATGTGATGTTAATCCTAGACTGGGAAAATCTATGATGTAATTTGGGCGAGCCTGAGCGAGCCCCACACTAGCGTGTATGGTTGGACAATTTCTCTGTACGTACGTACTTCTGTCCGTACGCACATACCGCATATGCGCTTATGCTCCAAATATACGCATGTTACGCCATATCATGCTCGCGTGCATATTCAAGTTCCACGTGCGCATTCAGTAGTAACTTCGATGCGATAATTGCACAGGAACCAAGCACTCAAAGAAGAAAGGATAGCAGAAGATGCTATCGGAGCGAGAGTATTTGCTAGGCGACAACGGGAGAGAGAGCGCCAACGAGAAGAGAAGAGGAGCAGGTATCCAGTGTTTTTTTACAAAGCAACTAGCTGGCTACTTTGTCCCACTTCCCTCACCCTAGGTCCATCTCCCTCCCGCCCAAACTATTCAAAAACTTCACTAGGAAACTTGCAGTGTAGGTTATATTTGCATAAACACTGCAGGTACCCTAAGGCCAAGCGTGAAAGGGAGAGAGAGTGCCAAAGAGAGAGAAGAGCAACACAAACCCCAGTGCAAAGGCAGGTCAGGCTCTAGCAAGATCAGGAATAGCAGCAGTTAAGGATAGCAGGTACCCCGGAGGAGAGGGAGGCCAGACCCCAACAGGAGAGGGAGCGCCAACAAGAGAGACGGGCAGCATGTACGCCAAAGGAGAGGGAGGCCAGGCATCAACAGGAGAGGGAGCGCCAACAAGAGAGAAGGGCAGCAGTCACTTTTTATGACATTGTACTTTGCTCCTTAGTACACATTATTCATATCACTGCATCATCTGTACCATTGTTTATGTCCTTAATGTGCATTATGTACGTATTGTCAAACCTGATATAAGCGCATCTTCCAATACCACATGCATGCCTGTTTTACTCCTGAATATGTATCAATTATATGAGTGGATGTACGACGCTCGATCAGGCTCGCCCCTCGATGATTCCCAGCATCTTACTAGTAGGTATGTTTGGAGAAGGAAGCAAGTGGTAACAGGTTGATTTCCTTTTGCTGAGGTTGAGCTTGTAGTTATGCAGTTACAGAGTCCAAGTTTCAGAAAGTGTGCAAGTAGATGAAACTGATATAGGAAAATTGGATCACTTTCTACTATTGATGGGACTGGGTTGGACTATAGCAGTTAAAAATAGTGCGTTGAAAGATTTTAAGAAGAGGAGTGTAAGACAGAAGTACAGTATCAGGATGCCTTAAGCATGGGTTTCAAGAAAGGGCACAGACAAGGAAAGCCCAGAGACTGAAGGAACAGAATTAGTGAAGGCAGCGGTTCAGGATTGGAAAGATCAGTGAAGAGGGTAGCATCAAATAGGAAAAAGGTGATGATGTGTGGCAAAGCAGCGAGGTAGTGGGATGGGGAGATTAAAGAGAAGATTGGAAGGACCAACAAGTGCCCAAAATTCTTGTTAACATCAAATCTTTAGTAGCCTTTCCTACCACCTCTTTCCAACTACCTAATTGTTTAGTGTACTAATGTAATTGTAATACTCTACCCATTTATCACTACTAAACCTGTTGCAGGACTTCAAAGGGTAGTCATAATTTATTAGAGCACGCCCCTTGCAAGTATTCTTGAAGTGTGAATAAATGTATTAACATAACCTTGTTATTCTTACAGCCATCACACATTTGTGGGCTTCTGTGATGCGTACAATGAAAGAGTGCGTAGTCATGACTGTTAGAAGAATGGTCCTTTTGAACAGTGGCGACTACAATGTGAAGAGGAACTGATAGCTGCAGTGACGAATGGTATTATTGGCGTTATTTTATTGCTACTATTAGAGTTTAATGTTTCTATCTATTTGAGCAGGAACTTAGGCTGAATTCTACAGAAACAGGAGTTCCAAGGTGGAATTGCTCATGAAGACCTCATGACAAACTGCATGTGTTAAAAATTTCTTAAATCAGCTATACTCTTATGCAGGAGGCCTTCTGGCATGATAAGGTCCACAGTGAGATTATTGAGCAGAAGATGGCGTTTACCATCAAAACAGCCAATGATGGACAGTCAAGTACAACGAGTGGTGAGAACTATACAGCTGCTGGCAATATGCATGCTCCTGACAAAGCCCGCTGCTTGCAGTGGATGAAGGAATTATGGGAATGCATTATGACTGAGATAGTCAAAAAGTCTTTCCGTACTTGCAGCATTTCTGTAATGTCAACGGTTCTGAAGACAACAAAATCCACTGCCTGAAGGGTGGGGGTGTAGCTTCTGATGCCTGCCCAGCCATTTTCGAGGCGACCTGTCAGCTGCTAGACGAACCTGACGATGGTAGCGAGACAGAAGACCCATTTGCATCCTTTGAGGAAAATGATGGCAAACTTGCGGAGAACGAACTTCTTCTTGCAGATGATAGCTCGTGTAGCTACCTATTTCTCTCACTATTTTACCCACTATGGCATGCAGTACATTACAATTCACAAGCGCTGCAATACTATATAGCCAGCTTAGTACGCAGACAGGTCACATGATAATAATATGAGTGTGTGCGTGTGCCCAGTAGAATAATTGAAGCCACTCTTGAATTGCGGCCACCCTCAAATTGTGGCCACACTGCCAGCCTCCTTAAATAAATAGTAGCCGCAGCATTTGATCGATAAAATACAGTATACACCAGTAAATATTCCCACACAAAATTTTTCA
>OY997396.1:3751381-3961381 GCA_963921505.1 Phakellia ventilabrum | reverse complement strand
CAAAGTCTGGAGCAGAGCTGGAGTGAAGGTCCAGATCAAGAGAAAAATGATGTCATTTGTACTATTCATTTAAGTTACGTACTATTTTCTCATGTTCTTGTTGATGTGTAAGAAACTAATGCACAGCGCTTGCGAGAGGCCATGAAGACTACTCCACTACTGTTATGGAGCTAAGAGACTGGCCTAAAGAGGCCGGTTCAGCTGCTGACACAAACTACACACTTACTTGATCATTCTTGTGAATTATCCCGGTTTGGTTTAGTCTGAAAATACTCAAGGGCCTGTTTAACGATGGCAGTTTGCAGCACAAAGCTGTTGAAACCCACTTATGATATACAATAACTGTTAGCTATTTTTCCCCAAGTAATCTCATTACTAGACAAGTGTTACGAACCTTGCTTTGTCAGGGGGCATGGTAGAGAGGACCTTCTCAAAGAGCACTCGCGTATTGTTATCCTCTGAAAGGAGGAGGCAAGTACAAGATAACAGTCACTACTCTGGCTATGCACATCATGAAAATGTATTGCACCACCAAATATAGTGACCAACCATATTGTCTATATGATACACATGCATATAGGTACGTATAGCAAGAGTGACATAGCTTATCCCCACATGCACATTTCACTAGCTACAGCTACAGCTACAGCTACCAAACAAGTTACTCATTATGACTTGTCCTCGAATAGACAATATGTTTAGTGTAAGCTCATTTCTTAGTTTACGATGTCATGCCCTTAAGCGTGTTCATTGTTGGGATTTCCTTGTATATACATTTTTGAATACAATGCACCGCCTTTGAATGCTATCTCGAAGACTCATTCTTTATACATATCACTCAGCAAATAATCTTTACTCTAATAGTGGCAAGATGATCTCAGTTACTACATGTAAGTACCATTGAGGTGTGAGAGGTGGTCAATGTAGGCTAGGGCATAGTTGGGGTCATCTCCAAACCGCTTCAGTCCCAGCTCAAAGATCTTGAAGGCCACTGTCTTCTCCTGGAATTAAAGAAATGCGATTTAGAGTAGTAGTCAGCTCTAATACTAAACACAGATGCGTCACCGCAATGCATTAAGATGTGCTTACCTTACTGATGTAGTATTCCATAAGTGCAGCTGCCACAAATACCTGAACAAACGAACAGGCAACAGCCATAATATAATACCTTAAGGCTGGTATTAATTGCAGGTATTTAATTTAGCGAATTTAGCAAATGGACATCTTCTTGCTAAATTTTCTACCCGCTAATATTAATACTTGTACGTATAAATGCGTTTCGCATACCGTATGGCCGGAAAATTTGGCGGGAATTAAATTTGCCGGATTGGTCGTGAATTCAAGTTGGCGGATTTTAATTTGGCAGTTTGGTTTTCGCGAGCAATGACGTCACATAGCATGTAATCCGAACGCCCCGCCCAGTTTAGTTACTAACAGAAGTGTCGATTGCGCTACAGTGCATGCAGTGGAGGCTGAGCTGTCTGTAGAAAGCTGTGTTTGAGGACATCATGTCTACAAACATACATGGACACCGAGTGTGGATGAAGAATTCTCATGTAAGCGAGAAAGTGGTCACCATAAGGACCCATATCGTACGCAGTAGCTACGCAGTACATGTAGCAGTATTAAATACGAAGAGATACCGTCGCCGCTAGAAAGATTTCCGCTGCCTGCTCACTGTTTCTGTGCAGAAACGGCACAATCCGTAGGGTATGTCAGGCGCTCTCTGCTGAAATACTTGTACAATGGCATAATTCTTCTGCTCTCGGTCGATCGAACTCGTGGAAACCCCACCCACCGAATATTACAATGACATCATGCATAAATATTGGCGGAATTTAATTTGGCGGATCGCTCACGAATCCGCCAAATTAAATTCCCTGCCAAATTTTCCGGCCATACGGTAAGTATGATTGCGAAGAAGTATGCATTGCACACACAAAAGCACGTACTGCTGCATACCACTGGCAGATACACCAAAGTCTGTACTGTTAGTCACTCACATGGTGGCTGCTCCTTGGGTCCTCTCTGGCCTTCTTGAAGACATTCCTGGCTGCCTTTATGCCTCCTGATCTGCGAGCAAACTTCATGTACTGTACATAAACCTGTGGAAGGATTGTGGCATTAACGTACTGCATCAGACCTAGGTCTTTGGGCCAGAATATCGATGCCAGAAGTTAAATTCACTAGCTTCGTTCCCAGGCTCCACTCCCCAGCACAATGTACACTGTGTACAACATTAATTAATTATTTAATACATTAATTAACCCTTTTTCCTGCAGCAAGGAAGAAGTGAGGTAGGAGGTGGGGGAGAGGGTTAATAATGCTTTCCCATGTATGTATCAAATGACTCACAAGTGTTGGGTCAAAGTCCTTCATGTCAACCAACTTGGTATAGATGGCTTCAGCTTTATCAAATTTTAATCGAGCCTGGAGTGGTACAGTACGATAATTAAGCCAGGTGTACCACACCTTATTTATACATACATATGAAGCTGTATACATGTCTCCATTCCATTCATACTCCTTTTATGAACTCCATGCTGGTCTAAAACGTAAATGCATCCCTAGCTTGTTAGTATGGGTTACCGTAATGATTTTATTTGTGTACACATATATAGAGTATTGAGTCTTCAAATGCTATAGCACTATTCTATATTTTCAACGCCTGTCGTAACTATTGAGGAAGCATGAAGTAAGCAAGTAAAGCCTAACTAGAGTAGAGCTGTACACAGCATCTACTAGCCTAAACGGTCTGTCTCATATGGAGGAGCTGCAAGGGGCGTGGCCTAACATCTCCATCTATTAAGTCTGGCTTTGGCAGACCACATTTTTAATTAACCCAAGAGACATAAGTTTTTCATACGTCACATTTGGGTGTTATGCTATTTGGACTATCTGTATTGCCTTAAAATTGGCATCTCAATAGCAACAAATCTTATGGGTAGAGCCCTAAGTGGCTAGAGCTTGCAACCCATAAATTAACCTTTAAAGTAGTATAAAACTAGAGCTATGCATACGCAGTGTAGGCCTCGCGCACGTGCATTCAGTAGGTGTGGTTTGGGAGCCGCATCACCCACGCAATTGCTGGAAAAGCTACGACTACGCAAATGGGCCTTCAGGAGAAGGCTGTCTCTGTATAAAACACAGTTCCAAGGACCAGTTATTGCTGCTACAGGAGAGCAGAGTTGCTTGAAACTCACGTTCGTATCGCTTGCGATCAATCCGCGTACCGTCCGTCTCCAGCGGTCAGATCTCTGCTGAAACAGAGGCTCTAATCGCGTTGGAGCTGTAGTAAGCCTACCTGGGTAAAAAGAAGTGAACGATTTGTCCTGATCCCTAGTCCTTCGTGCGCCAAAAGTACAAAGGCGGCATCCATGTGACTGGTATGACGCCATCTTGAACACGCGCTTGCAGTAGAATTGCATTCCTAAGCGTGACACATTTGCATTCCTAAGCGTGACATTCCTAAGCGTGACACATACATATAAACAAACGCTTGGCGAGATTCGATGCAGGATTAGTTGCCTCGCGCTAAGGCACTCGGCAATTATCCCCAAGTATCCAAGCACTAGAGTACTTGTGCATTGTGCTCACATACCTCCTGAAAGTCTGCATGTGCAAAGTGAAGCAGTACGTGATTCTTGAGTGGTCCTGATGTGGCTCTGTCAAATACCATGTCTGCTTCTTCTGCCCAACGCTCACTAAACTGAATATCCTGAATGTATGGTAGCACAACATAAACATACATGTACATTAGCAATGTAAGAATTCTGAAATGGGTTCTTTACGTGTGGGATAATTAATATTCTCTGATACGTATGTCATAACTAGGACAGTCGCAATTCCTAAAACAGGCGATAGACTGTCTTTACCAGTGACTGGATTGATGAAGCAGCATCTCCAATAAAGAGACAATGTAGCCACCATTTTGTACTTCCCACCAAAACATAACGAGTGCATATAATATGGTATTCCATGCAGAGGGCCCCATATGGGAATCGAGTTGCATTAGCTGATCATTCAGCCAGTTCAGAACAGCGGTCATCGCTAGCACTTTCCTGCTGCCAAATCAGCCTTAACCGCTGTTGATGGATCTCCCGCCGATGTTCCCTCCCTACTTTTGTGTTGCTGCGCATGTAGCTTTCCTCATTGCCGCTGCCTCTCTGCAGTCGACTCCGTCATAGTACATGCTTTTGGCTCTACTGCACAGTGCATTGCACGTGCATGGAAGCAATGCCATGACCACAGGAAGTACATGTATGTTTGCAATAATTGCATTCCTGTAGCAGTAATTACTTACATATATACATACATATATATATATATACGCGGATTCTCCGTGCAACACGATTAGTAGCCTCACTTCCCACTCGGCAATTAACAACCTGAATCAGGAATCAAACCTACATATCCTGTCAGAAGACTATACAATTATTATAGAAACCGCTACATGTATGTATCTACAAAACTCACTCCAGCCTCACTAGCCCTCTGCAAGTAGAGTGCCGCCTCATACCAGATGTCCACACAGTGTCCAAAGCACAGCAGGCACTGCTCATAGGTATAGAGCACTACAGAGGGAGACCATCAGAAGGACATCATTTAAAAATATGCACAGACATACTGAAACTGCTAAAAAATAATGGTACACTAATCCTATATACCTTATCAAGGAGCAGGAATGGTGTACCATTAATAATGAAGGGATCAGAACCAGAACAGTCTATTTAACCCACAAATATTAAACTTGTTCCCCTCCTCACACTTGAGGATGTACTCTCAAATGTGTTTCAGGAGCTGTTGAAGTTCAAAATTTACGTCATATACATGTACTCATTGAATATGTTACTTCATATGTTAGGGACACAGCAACATAATAGAGTGTGATGATGGTAGCACAAAATCCAAGGTCCAAACAGTGATTATATACGTAAGAAAACTAAAAGGCATCTCAATTGTTACATCAAATGCAATCATTAAGCTCTAAATCCCACCCGTCCTAATTACTTAATTAATTAACCCCCTTAACCCTTAACACATACTTCCACATACACTAAATTACTAACACTATACGCATGTTCACTAATCTAATTAGGCACATAGCAACATACTAAATGAAGTAGAAAAAAGCTCTGATTGCAACAAAGAGAACCCAGGACCAGGAAAGAACCAGAAAGCCACCCAGTCCGTGACAGCACAGAGTTAAAAAATTTGCTTAAAAAGGGTTAAAGGAGGACCAAATAGGTCTTCCCTTTGCTTCCCGGAGAAACGTTCCTTGGTTCTGGTTTGACCATAAGATCTCAACAAAGCCAGCAGGGCCTCCATCAAAACGTTAAAAAGTTAAAAGCCTTATAAAACGTAAAAGCAGTCCCAGCCCCCAGCCCCCCAGTCACTTCCCAGATTAAAAAAAGGAGAGAGGTTTGTGTAGAAAATAGAAAGATAAAAGAACTGTTATAAAACATACACCATCTGGAAAACTTAAAAAGCACTGAATGCCTAGCCTTGAGAACCAGGACTGGTAGGTTAAATAGACTTTGAAGGCTCGCCAACTCATTCAATGCAAGCTCTTATAGCCTAATATTGGGCACCTAGTTTATGTAGTGGCCAGCATACAAATTATAGTTACTTAGCTATTAAGCTCCAGTGAGCTGAAGTAGGTTGCTAGAATTCACTTGACCATCTTCCAGCCTTCTAATAAGAAAGCAGCCTATGACATCATTTCCTGTTCCCATCTATATCATCCAGCTTATAGGTAGCTCTATAAAGACTGCCCACTATGATTCTGATCTTTAGTAGATGTTACTATAGTAACATGGTATAGTCATAGAGCATGGCATAGAGCATAGGAAGCTCTAGAAATACAGGAAATGTGTAAATGGCATAGATGCATGGGCAGCTCTATTCTCTAAGCTATACTTGGTGGTCAGAACTGCAATAGGCTCACAAACACTTGACTCAGATTATGTGACATTCACATCACAAATTGGACAGTAAACCATATCATACTGGCAAACTTCATTGCTATTGCATACCGACAGTGTAGCCTGCACATGTATAGCTACTACAATGAACGGTTACTTAGTCCAAGTAGGTCAACACTGAAAGCTAGGCTAGGCAAACAACACATCTGTGCACCACCCACACTAAAATCTCATCTGTGTTTGCTTGGTAGTGCTTCCACTTTGAAAACTGGACAGCTATGGACTTGAACCTGGCTTATACAGCAGTGCTCTAATCTTCTGAGCTAGGAGTCCATCGGGATACAGCCACAAGTGGCCGTAATTCCTGTTCAATTTTCTCTCCTGCAGGTGTCCATGTTTCATGGCTCTCAGTCCTAGCTATACTAGAATTACTCGTTCGTGGTCTTTCCTTTCTTGCCAGTGAGAGAGCCTAGGAACTTGTTTGGTGTGGGCAGTCGTGTAACCCAGTCAAATATGTAGTTATTGTAGAGGGGCATCAGAAATTACCATCTGGTAGCTCTTGCCATTACCAATAAAGCATGTATTGAAAGGTGCAATTTCTGCTCCATTTAAATGTCAAAGCTACTGTGGTCAAGCCAGTGATGCCAGCAGAAAAGGTTCCACTGCTGCTGAAGTTTACAGCTCAATGATATCCAGTTTACTACCATAACATTGAGGCAAGGAAAAATATTAAAGTGTCGACAGACGGTCTTTCAGAAGAATTAAAAGCCATCTGGGCTTACAAGACCAAGGTGTGCATCGGTAAACATACCTCTCTTGACAAGCTGGACTTGGTCTTCTGTTCTTGTGGGGTTGCTTTTCTCCCAGGCAATGTAGCGCTTCCAGATCTGCAACTAATGGATAAAATTACATAGTGATTCATAACACAAACACTGAATTACTGACACAAACCATGTACATGTATGCATGATAAATAGTCCAGCATGTAAATTAAAAGTTCTAAAATGAGCCTTCAACGACTATGCCCCCACAACACAACTCGAAAACACCATTATGGCATCTCACTCACAGTAGAGCAGCCTTATCACCTAAGCTAAAAAAAAATCTTACAGCAAAGTAGAGATGCCAAGACTACTACTACATTTTTACTCGTAGTTACTTGTTTATCATGTAGTTGCTGCCAGCTCTCAATCTCCTACTTAGTACATGTATATATGCTAGCCCCTTGGTGTTGCTGTTGAATACGGATCTCACAAGCTCTATCTACCAACGTCTGTCAATGTGTGGTCAATGGTGCAAGTAGTACAACTAGGGGTGCGCGGATTATGCCGGCATTAATTCCGTGATGGCGACGACTAGCACTCTCAGCGCTGTTAGCGAGAGTCAAGCGGCTGGCAGAAGCTTACAGGCAACTACTTCTTCACCGACATCGCTACTTAGCCAACTTCGAGCCTTTATGCTGCTGTAGGTTAGAGTAAACGAACTGTGAGACACTGGTGCAAAGCCAACTTGGGCAACGCAATCAGAAAGGCATGCAGAGAGCGAGTGAGTTTTCGGGTAAGATAATCAGGAAAGCTGTTTTGTTGATAATTTAACAAGCACAATAGGGGCGTTTGTTGAGCATAATAGGTACATTTTGGAGCAGTGCAGCACAGCATAATAGGTGATTTTCGAGCATAATCCGCCTACCCCTAACTACAACAGCAGCATGATTATGGGTCAACACTTAATCCTAT
Source organism: Phakellia ventilabrum (assembly GCA_963921505.1). Classification (NCBI taxonomy): domain Eukaryota; kingdom Metazoa; phylum Porifera; class Demospongiae; order Axinellida; family Axinellidae; genus Phakellia; species Phakellia ventilabrum. The sequence continues at coordinate 3,953,721 of OY997396.1, read as the reverse complement.
TACAAATCTTGCAGCTTGTTAACACTTGTTTTGAATAAGATGTGCATCTAATTAAGCACCAATGCATTCCTCACCTGCTGTGTCTCCTGTGGAGACCCCTGCAGTGGCACCGAGGTCCCACCCCGAACCAGCCCCCTTGTGAAGCCATCACACTCGTTGGCCGATCGCTTAGCATTCATGTACTGTCGGCTCACACTTTCAATCATCTTCTTGGCACCGGTCTTATTCACAGTCTGGAAGGGGAAGGTGACACAAAAGCAGATTATTGTGGCCACAAATATTCTCAGACATCAATGTGGGGTGCTCAAGTCTTGTCACTCTTGTGTCATCCGTCCCATGGTGAGTACTCAAGCACAGACACTAACAAGAAGCTTGAGGATTTCAGAGTGTGTTCTTACAAGAGGACCAGTTTATAGTTACATGTAGGAAGTGAGGCAGCTACCCATGTATTATACTTCGGGTGCCCTTAGCTTAATACTTCAGAGTGCATGTGTACAGTATTGGTACACACAAATTCTGGTTTGAATCCCTATTCTTTCAGCATGTACTGCAACCTGCGTTATTTTATCTATTTAGGCAGCCTTACTTCCCCATGAAACTATTTTCTAGGTTGGACCCAGTCATTCCAATTCCTTGACCCACGCATTATAGACTGTACACAAGAGATGAAAGATGCACCACTAGATTGCATGGCAGTGCCCTTTCAAATAAGAATTCCAATGGTAACTAACACACCGAAGCTCACAATCATACCCAAGTTTTGACTTCAACATCACTATGATGTAATCTCTAACCTGCTCAAAGGTGTTGTAGTCTCTCCACATCTGTTCTATGTTCATCATGGGAATAGTAACCACTTGCTGCAGTGGAATAGACCATGGTACGACTACAGATATCAGCTTGTGTTCCTAGCAGTTCCATACGTATCACTTATGTACCTGATAAACCTTACGAATGTTGTAGGTCTTCTGGGTTTCTCCATAGGAGCCATGGCACTCCCTACAGGTGTACAGAGTGATTACAGCTATCATTTAAAAACTATCACAAATATTCCAGTTGACTCTCAATAGGGCGCAGTAGAGCTCGCTAGTAGTTTTATATGAGAGTGTGGTGGGTTAGATGCAGGAATAGAGTGCTACATATAGGAATGGCATGGGGATCTAGAGTCCAGCCAATTGTGACCTGTGGAATTGAATTTTGACACTGTATGCATATGGGAGGTAAAACTAATCAACATCAGGGAACAGCTATGGTTGTCGTTCCATCACCACCCAGTCAGGCAACTGTATACCTCCTCTCTCCCCTCTCCCGCAGGGAGCATCTGGCGACACAGAGCACATTTACTTGATCTCAGTTGAATAGTAATATCTGACCTGGATGCTCGTGCTATTCCCACAACATCCACTCTATATCCTGTTTCCATCAGCCAATTGAAATCAAACTGACACCAAAGAAATCTGCTCTGTGCAGTGAACACTATTACATTGTGTATATACAACACCAAGGTGAATCCATTAAAGTTGAGGAAATGCAGACTTAATTACAACATGGTTTGAGGCTGGCATAGCCTCATTTCCAGGTGTTCAAACTTCAAAGGGAACCCTTATTTTAAATACCTGGCTATGAAGCTAAACCTGGCACCCAAGACCATGTGCAAGAAGAAGTGGAATGGATCAGTGGAGTGCTTACTCAGTCTTGAGGAACTGAATGTAGTCCATCCAAATGCTGGTGGAGTGGAAGTCAATGCCCACATGCTCCAAGGCAAAGTTGTAGGTTTGCTTCATCTTTGCTCTGTGGTGTAGCAGGGAACCATGGGTCAAAGCACTCACGTAATTATGTACGAGAGTGTGGTTAGATACACATTCCGGCGGATGCCCTGCTCTCTCGCTGAAAACCAGCTTGCAACACCGGAGAACAAAATACTTGACTTTGTTCCAATCACTAGCTCTACACCAACTACCCACCATTCCCTGAACTGTCGAACGAGTCACTTTTTTATGTTATAGCCCAAGTAGTATCAAGATGTATGTAATACACATACACGGTACAAATAATTGAGACATACAAAACAGCTTTATAGTAAAGGATGCCAATAATTTAATCACATCAGTGGACAATGCAGCACTTGGAAATGCAGTATAAACACAAAAAGTGAAAGCAGACCAGCATTTGAAAAGTACACGCATTTAGTATCACATGCAAGACTGCACAAGCAATAAATTTTTGCCAATAGCTGTTCTTGGCAACCATGATGCACCATGCATACCATTTTTTTCCTTCAGATCATGCAATGCTGAACAGTCAGTCAAGACTCACAACACTTCCATGCACAAAAAAGTAATCTTACTGCTAATAGGAGGGTCAAATAGTTACATGCAGGCCTTCGTTCTAATGTAAATTACCAGAAGCCGCATTTGATAATCTGATTCATGATATACGTATGTGTATAACTGCAACATGAACAGCATCAACAATAACAACAGTAAACTTTCATTCTCCAAGCAATATCAAACTTCTGTTCTTCGTATACATGCGTACGGTACACGGCTACACATGCAAACAATTTATTGGTATCACTGCACCCTGCACCTAGTCTCGTACCCAGACCTAATACGCAGCAATAGGTCTGGGTACGAGGCTACCCGTGCACCCTTAGGTGCCCTCGTATCTCCCCCTACATGCAGTTAACTGGTAGACATGCATTGGGAACCCCCTCCAGTACCGCAACATAGGTATGATTGCACATGCACGCGTACAGTACACATTGGCACTTGCAATGCGCGTATCCATCCATACATGCACAAAGCCCCACATGCATTTTTAATATATGTATCCGAGTTGTACCTAAAGCCAGGCAGTGCTGCTTTTGTTTCCCTGACATAGGCAATGTAGCACTTCCAGAGGTCGATCTGCAGCACAGTCATCAGGCAGCGCTGGAACAGCTTCAGGTGGTGAGGAGGTAGACATTAGCAGCCGTTAGCAGCCGCAGCAGCAGGAATAATTCACTGTAAACGTAGCTTATTGAAAGTGAGGGTTGTAGACAGCTGTAAAACTAGTCAGGTCATACCCTACTTCAAATTAGTTGCTCATTGCATATTTCGTACCTTCTCAACCTGTTCATAGTTACGATTTCTCATCTAAAGTAGCATTGGGGAGAGAAAAGTGAAACGGAGTGTCCCTCTAATCTACGTTGTATGTTCAGATATACATGTACATGCATCACATTATAGTGATTGAATCCCTGCACATTCATTCAACCATATATGTAGTGCCGTACCCAGACCACACCCACCCAAGTGGGGGTGCGGTCTGGGTACAAGACTACCATTATGTGTTGCTCTAAACCCAATTACATGCAAAACGCATGCAAGCAGAACCATAAGCTGCACATTACATTCACATAACCTAGCCTTGTTCCCAGGCTCTCCCTGCACACATGCAGCAAGCAAACTGTGGTGAAGGGGTTGGTATTTCTCACATGCATACTAAAAAGTGTAGGTACTACCTTTTCAGTCAATAAAAGCAGGCAGTACTGGTAGCTCTTGATTTCATGCACTGCCAACTCGACATGTATCCGTGCCAGGACCGAGCGCTGAAACAGCCATCAAAAAGGAGAAAGACCCAGCCATCATCGGCCACACTGCCCACAAATGTGTTTTAATCAGGCCCTCGGGCTGGCCTGGGAACAAGGCTACAACAACCATCGAATACACTAGATTTTCATGCAACATGCACCATACCCATTGCACTTACATTATTAGTACTGTAACATGCACCATCTCTGAACATGCACATGCAGAGTTCATGCAAACTTGGCTTGACAGTTACTTTCACTGAGTGGTTGATCAAATTACATGTAGTAATACCTGACAGGATGACACCATGCAACCTTGTGCTACCATGTGAACCTCTAAAATATGTACACATACATGTACTGTACTTGCATATAGACACTACGTCTCTTAGCAAATCTGTAGGGTATGAAACATGCAGAATCCATGCATGGTTGACCTCCTGCTCAATGTACAGTCTCCAGTATCGTCCTGAAGAGGGAAACTGAGTTACCAACCGCTCATATAAAATTCGAGCTCGAATAACTGCAGTTGTCTGCAAGAGAGTTGAGATAGTTTAATGTACATGGCATATTACACAAGGCTACTCTCTACAACATGCTGTTAGGCACAGCAGCCATAAGCCAGACACCTCAGTCAATGAAAATCCATATGAACTGTGGTAACAACTTGGTGTGCTCTAATTAGAGCAGTGAAATCATCCGAGATTAACTGTTAGGACCAACAGTCATGACGTTCAATAACATTGTCAGATGAGATGTATTGCACAGCAAAGTACACCACTACTAATGAATCAGTACAGGTAGCTATTAATACTGCTACTATCTAGTAAATGATGCCAACAAGATCAGTCTTAGAGCACTGCACAGAAACATGTTCCAAGAACTAGCTGGTTCAACTAGTCCAAACTGGCTTGTGGTTAGCCTCATTCCCAGGTCCGACCCCCACGAAAAATAAAGGGTCTGGTATCCACCGTTCGCGCACGCAAGAGATAATTGCGAGAATGTACCAAAACAGGGTCAGTAAATGTATTCGTGTATGGTCTTAGTCACATGGCCAGGATGTAGTACGAAGATAGTATACGAATATAGCAAGTGGAAAACTAACAACCAGATTTTCTGCTACTGAAAATGACTGCGTAACCAGTCAAGCATAGTAAAAAAAACTATAATTTTCTATCCACTACAACTATTTTACATTTGGACGCACCTCTCTCCTGGCAATAAATGTGAGCTACCTGATTTCAATCACAGATGCTGCCATCATCATGATACGAAAACATTAATGGTTTGTAACCAAACGTGACGTCATTATACAAGAATATAACAGTAGCACGATTTTCCAAGATTTCTGGGAAAATATAAACAGTGGATACCAGACCACTCTTCTTTGTGGGGGGTGTGGCCTGGAAACGAGGCTAGTTTGGCACAGATCTCACTAATTACTATCAGTTATCAAATGCCATTGTCTCTCCCCCCCAAATCCACACTTTTGAATAATCTACCAGGGGAGGTGGCCACATAAAACAGTGTGTGTTTATGAAACGAGAGCAAGGGAAGGCAGCATGCTACGGTGAAATGCTGGTGGACAGTACGTAAGCAGTATTCTTTGTACCCCTCCTGATATCTACCTTCCCTTGTGTTCATAGTCCATTCTACATGCAAAAAATCTTGACAGTTTTCACATGGGTACATGTATATACATACATATTGCTACCTTGCAGCTGTTGTATTGGCAAAAAAAAAAGCTTAAGGCACATCACTTAGCCATATAAGGCTTTGCCAAAGCGAAGGTGGAAAACATACATGTATTCTCGGGTCCAGCATCTCCTGGCCACTCACCTGAGCCTCCCTGATGAGCACACTCCAGGACTCCAGGTCATAGGGGTTGCTTTGAAGCTTCATCTCTGCCTTTTTTCCATGGTCAGTGAGGGACCACGGACCTCCAGCCAGGCCACTCTCTGCCATACCCTATTTAAAAATAGATTGGCAATTTACACTCAGGTATGTGGTATGACTTTTCAAGGACTTAGTTTCCAGCTAGGCATCACTTGCATTTCGTTGGAATAGTTTTATATCTTTATAATATGGTGTAACTTGTGATGTATGTAGTGTAAATAACTTGGTGGGGGGTGTACACTTAGGCAACTCTCCATTAGCATCACAGTAGCTATAGTTGATGGGTAAATATAATAATATATAATGTAATATCCACTCAAAACTACGAAACAAACTATTAGTCGTTCACCCAGAATTGTTCTACACTTTTAATAACAAGCTACTCCTTTAGTTGCCACATGTGCCTACTCCTTTAGTTGCCACATGTGCAATTGCAGCAGGATCAGAGCATTCCGCTATGTACACTACCTACCAATATGACATAAAACTGTCCAGGCTCCTCCACACTTCTTTAAAATATGCGGGGTGGGGGGGGGGAGCTGTGGAGCGGAGTGTATGCAATGAACATAAAATCTTGGACAGGCGGTGTAAAAATCTTAATTGATATCTGAAATTTGGCATAATCTTGAAATTTCGCCTAAAATCTGAGATTTAGTTGAGATTCAAAATCTCGTACACAATAGGATAGTGAGGGAAGAAGATTACGCCACTTCTGGCCTACACCACGGTTTAGGCGATATCTAGTTTAGACTCAGACCTACAAAATGACTGTCAAGTTCAAATTATCCAGAGAAGCAAATGAAATGGCACATGAAGACATTGTAAAATTGATTGACATAGAGTCGTAGGCCTAAGTAAAATTTTACCATAGACCTCCCCTACAAAGACGGCGTACTTACCGAAGCGTCTCTCCTCACGGCCCACCAGCCTCAAGTATTCATGCAGCCACTCGATTCACGCCTGCTATAATTATTTTTCACCACGTGCAAAGTCACGTGAGTCTTAGCGCTAATAAGGTCGGCGGGTGCTCATTTAAAATACACTCGCCTCACAACACTTGAGTTCCCCCACCAGACTCCCTCCACCGCTACCGCTAGCTGTCCAGGTCAGTTACCTCTGTGTGTGATACATGTGGATGAAAAGCTTCAGGGCTGTCGCATAATAACTTCATGCACGTACATGTGTAAGCCAAGACACGCTTGGCTTGTTCGTACGTTCCCAGGCTCCACTTTTTTTGCATGCTCCCAGCTTGTTTTTTTTGCACAGTGTGCAAAAAAAGCTTGCGAAAAGGGCTTTTGTGTGGAGCCTGCCAGCAATGCAAGGGTGTGTCTTGGTATGTAGCTTGCACTGATCATATTCTAAGGCCACACCATAGATGGCCACACCAAAATTATTGATTTCATGTTTCACAGGCAGACCAGTCCCAATTTTGACCCAGTTGGCAGGCAAAAAAATAAAAAATATCATTATAAAGACCATCAGCAGGTACATATATACGAGCACTTGAAGACAGTTCGAGGTCTCACCACTTCCTGGCCAAGCTTGACTAGTACGCTTAAACCACACAGCTGATGTAGCGATGATCAATACAGACAACGCAAACTTGTAAACCACGCAAACGATGTCGCCATACTAAAAAGCAGCTACCACGACGTAGCTCACACGAGCTGTAGAGATACCATGCCAAGCTAATTTATACTTTATCTGTTAAAAAATTTGACCCGTGAAACATGAAATCAATTTGGTGTGGCCTAAATGCTTAGCTGCATGTAGCCTGTATATATGCAACTACATGTATGCATAAGGTAAAATGCTCATTAAAAATTCAGTAGGTAGCCTTATTCAGGTTCTTGGGGCTAGTTCAGTGCCTTAGCACCTGCAAGGCCTTGTTGCTATTTTCTCATATTTCCTAGTCAATAAAAGAGAACCTTGTTATTAGAATCTTAGAGCATTCTTGATAATGTCCCTCTTCAACAGGGGAATTTGATATCTTTGCTGCTGCAGACGGGTTCTAACTCTGCAGAATAATACAGGGCCGTCGGAAGCAGTTATAGAGTGGTCCGACCAGAGCAGCCGAGTATAACTTTCCACACGCAGTGCGGAAAATTTTTACCCCCATTCATTCGTTGGGTCAGAAAGGGCTCGCGTAGCTTCTCTCACGTGCATCATGGCTTTCATCACATGCAGCCAGTCAAACCAGCTAGGTTAGAATGAACGCCGCACAACAGTCCTGCTACCGAACGATTGAGGTCTTGGAACAAAGCTGGTGAGGGCCATCGACATCCATCGCCACTGATTCTGCCATGATGCTAGTCTCTGCACGAGGTCTTTAATAGTCATTGGTGTGTCGACGTGTGCATGGCCGGCTGCACGAGATATGTATACCTTAAAAAATCCTGAAAGGTCAAAAAGTGGTCTGGCCATGGCCAGACAAACCAGACTGATTCCGACGGCCATGTACATCTTTAATTTTCCACTGAGCCAAGATAATTAGGCACATGGACCATAACCCTGTTCAAGTTATTAGGTACGTAGCCCAGTTCCTCTAGTGTGGTCCCATGGGTATATGTGCAGCATCTGCAAGAATGTTTTCCAGTTTCTTGTCATGGATTTATAATTTCTTTTAGAAGCAAGTTCTGGCAGCAAGCCTTGGCCTACATGTACTTCGTGAGCCTGCAAACTTCCAGTAGCTTCCACTGTACTCATGGCTGTAGTAGCATAGTAATGCAATGATGTAACTTGGCACACATAAGCAGTGTGGATGAACAAACAAAGAGACAAACAAACAGATGTAGGAAACGTGAAGCAATCGTAGTACCAGCTATAATTTGCACTCCATAGTTTCATGCAGTTGAGGGATCCCTTTTGAAACCCTTCCACAAATAATCCTTATTGAGAATGCTGCTGGCCTAGCCTCGTCCCCAGGCTACCCTCCCACATAGAAAAAAATGAGGAGGAGGGGAGCCTGGTCAATTTTATCACGTGAGTGTACATGTCTGACATCAGATTGTAGCTGGTTCTGGCTGAAAGAAAAGGCAGGCGACAGGCCTGTAGCTTTCAATGGTTAGCTAGCGCGTTTAAAGTATGCTAAGCTTTAGCCTCGTACCCAGGCCACGCGGGGAAAAAAAAAGACTGGCGTGGTATCCACTGTTCGCGCATGCGCGAGAATTTACGGAATAGGGTCAGTAAATGTATCCGTGAACGGTCTTAGTCACGTGCCTAGAAGTAGTACGGAAACAGTATACGGTATAGTAAGCGAAAAAACCACAGACTTTCTACAACTGAAAATGCATTGGTAAAACGGCCTGTAATCATCTATCTGCTACGATTATGGTAGCTATCTTACCGTAAGAAGTCGGAAGCGCCTCTCCCTGACAATGTTGTGAGCTGCTCGATTCTCAGTCGCAGATCTGGCCTTCTAGGCTTTTCAGCGGCAAACAGGACCCAAGAGTTGAACTACCGCTCACTTTCTGGGCATCTATCTGGCGAAAACCATTCTACAGGCTAGTAGAATCAGCAAACTCGCTGCCATCACCGACGATACGGAAATAAAACGGACGTATACGTATCGATTATACGGACCATTTCCAAACATACGCAGATTCCCAGGTTTTTCTGGGAATGGTCTCACGTGCGCAAACAGTGGATACCAGGCCACTCTTTTTTTTTGCGTGGCCGGCTAGCTAAGCTTTAGTTTAGCTAGCTAGAGGTATAAATAAGCTACTGCTTTGCACATTCCAAGCAAAACTGGCTACAATCTGATGTCAGACGTGTACACTCACGTGATAAAATCGTCCAGGCTCCCCTCCTTCTTGCTTTTTTTCCGTGCGTGAGAGGGGAGCCTGGGGACGAGGCTACTGCTGGCCCCCCTCTGACTTTGCATTCACATACATGTAGTTCTCATCTCTTTCCCCCAACAGAAAATCTTGTATGAAGCCAATTGAGTTTGAATGCTAATTGAGTGGCCACAGCAGCTGTGAATACTTACTTTAGAATTCCCAGGAAGTACCACTACAATAGTGGGACATGTTGAAAGGGTTCCTCCATGCAAGTGCCCATGTCCAGTTTTTTCTTGCGTGAGTTGCAAGCGCCCATGGGCGCTTGCTCGGGACAATGCGGTAGCTCATGTACCTTCACTGATACTACAGGGTCCTTTCCCCATTCTATTTTCTATGTACCTAACTTAAAGTACATTTGTAACCTGTACATTTTTTCAATTTATTACCACAGGACTGGAGAAAATGGATAGCCCACTGGTTGGGATATGCCTGGTGGGGGAGGTTGAATCAAACACATCGAATGTGATTGGAATCGTCTACATGCCACAGTCGAACCGCAGCAAGAGTCTCACAGAATTTCGGCAGGAAGTGAACTCTGCTCTACCCCAAACCCTCAGCCAGAAGCACTACATCTTTCTAACTACCTCCGGATGGGAAATCAACGAGACTCTCGAAAGTACGGTGAAAGTTTCTGATGTTGTCACGGACGAGGGGACTGTCAAAGTTCGAATCAACTACCAGAGGCCTAGGGTGGGGATTGTGATTGAAGGAAACCCAGATTTCGCTGTCGGATTCGTATTCTGCAACATTCAGGCGACTGTTGAGAAGTTTTGGTCTGACGTCAAGGAGCAGCTACCCTCACTCGTTCAGTCCCTCTCAACCACCAGCTTTTGCTTCCTCGATCGAAATGGCTGGCCAATTGCAAGGGAACAGGAACACCTGATGACCATGCTGGATATCTCGATGAATTATGTTGTCAGAATTCGATGTTTCAAGCCGGAAAAGAGACTGCCTCAACAGCTCTGTCTAACAGAGTCGGTACCTGAGCTACTGCTGCCTAGATTGACAGTCGCTAGTCCTGCTCCTATGTCAGTGAGTGTTAGCAGCCCTCTCGTTGCCACGGTAGATCCCAATCACAGTCTGGTTCCCATTACCGAAAAGGTTGAGCAAGTAGAGGCAGCAAGCGTGGAGCGAAGCATTGGATCTGAGGTATTCACCGACAGTCTGAAGCAATCGTTTGTGTCGGGAACATATGTGTACGAAATCCTCATTAGTTACGTCCACAAGGAAGCCGCTGACTATGCCCCTTTGCTCAAAGATGCCCTTGAAAAATTCGGCTATAGCGTGTTTCTGGATGTGGATTGTATTCAAGGTGGTACCGATTGGCAGGATGCTCTCAATGATGCCATCACAAACTGCTCTCTCTTCATACCACTGATCACTATGCAGTACGGCAATACTCTCTGGACCAACCGAGAAGTCAAGATGGCTGATGTTCTGGGGAAAATCATCATTCCGGTGAACTCCTTGCACTCTTGGCCACCGAAGTGCCTAGCGATTCAATTTGCTACCACACAGTTCATCCCTTGTACCTTGCCGGCAATCGTAGAAGGGAGCGAAATGGACAAAGAACAGATAGCTTCTATTGCTACTGACATTTCTCAGCGATATCAACAGGAGATGGTGAATGACAGTGAGGAAGTTAGGTCACTACAAGCCAGCCAGCTAAGTGTTATGATCGAAGAAAGTGAGTCTAGTCCCAGTTCAGTTTCACCACCACCGATGTACAGAATGAAGAAGAAATCATCGGTCAAAAGCTATGCATCATCACTGCCCGAGTCCCTGCCGGCAACCTACCGGAAATCGATCCAGGAGTCTCGAGAGGGCAGCCCCTTGGTGGTATTCTGCTGCCACAGCTCCCAGAGAGACTTCACCCAGAGACTCGTCGGGGAGCTGAAACATAAAGATTACGAAGTCTGGTGCACGAATGAACTGAATGACATCACGTCCGATGATGAACGACAGCGAGAGATCTTTCAGGTGAAGGCGGATGAAGCAGGGGCAATAGTATTTGTCCTTTCAACAGATTTCTCCAACTGTGCGTTCTGTGAGGAGCAAGTGTACTACTGCGAGCAGCGAAAGAGGATCATTCCGCTACTCTACGAGCCTCTGCAGCTACCACACTGGATGGCGATGCTTATAGGTACCAATACCTTTGTCGATTGTCGTTCTTCGAACTACATGACGACATTCCTAGAAAGGATCGAGTCTGCGTTGAATCCAGCGAAAGTGAAGCAAGACCTAAAAGAGATTCTGAGACGGAAGGCCCAAATCGCCAGGATGTGTACCGACCTAAGAAACAAGCTGCCAAAGGGAAAGCTTGTCTATATCTCAGGAGGAACGAGGTTCTTCTCTCCGAGCGGGGAAGAGATATGCAAGGAACTGGGCAAGCAGTTGGCTCAAGACCTGGAGGTTGTTCTTGTAACTGGAGGGTTCTACGGCGTTGGTGAAACCACTGCGCGGAGCTTCTACAATGAACGAATCAGAATGAGACGCCCTAGTGGTGTATGTCATGTGGTTGCTGTGCGAGATGACCAGGACAAATCACATCAAACGAGGCAAAATCCTGACGGTACTTTCCAAGTGGTACCATATGGAGAGACACTGTTCTACGGTGACAGTGTCAGGCAGCGAGAGATGCTCACTCCCATTGTCCTCGACTTATGCGTTCTCATTGAAGGGGGGCCTGGTGCTGCTTTCGAAGCCCAGCAGTTTGTCTGGAATGGAAACTGTGTTATTCCTGTAAAAGTCACAGGTGGAGCCGCTGGTGGGTCTTTTAATGTGCCGAAAACCATCGTCAACAAGCCACCAAATGTTGCTGAATCGGACTGGACCATGCTAGGAGATTCCAATGCCTTCCCTGTTAATATTGCTGCATCAGTATGTCGTATCGTTACAGCCATAAAGTGCAGTACTGTAAACCTACAAACGGCGAAGCGAGGAGTTATCAAGAGGAGCGAAACATTACCTGCAGATTATAGTATTGAAGATCCTTCAATGCATCCGATGAAACGAACTTTTTCTGACTCAAGTTCCCCCATACCATCTATCAGTAGGCGAAAGGCTATATATAAGAGTGTTAGTTAACCACGTATTGTGTATGATGTCATATTATAATGACCATTGTTTGGAAATTCACTTTTCTTAAAGGGGCGTTTTCGCGCGTTATTTGGGAATTTTCTCGGGGGAATTACCTTAGCTTCATCTCCACCGTCTTTATCGTTGAGGAGGCGATGGCAAGGGAGGTGCATGAGGCGGGTATACGCGTTGCTGAATATCAATGCGACAGAGCCCCCACTCTGCCTATGTCTGGTGATTCAGAGACTAGTTGTATCCATGGAGCTGAAGGTGAGGGACCCATCCCTAGTGTCTCAGATACTACATGTGTACGTTCCTGGACCTCGTCTGATAAACTAGCGGAATGGGCTATGAACAAGTTTGTCCCTGCATGTCATAATTTACTTGATAACTGCAGGACAAGTACTATATGTACTAATTTTAAATCTGAGCTGCAGTACATTGGTACTCTCATTATGAACGTATTGGAGCAAGAGGAAGTGACAGTCCCAATTATCAGTTCAGAGGCATCCATGCAATCATTGACACCATCCTCAAGTAAACCAAGCATATTTTGCAATGCCACTATGAAAGCTATGACAAATTCAATTTCTCTCGTAGACTCGTTGCTTGAAAAGTTAGAAACAAAAGACTGTGTCACTCCTGAAATACTCAAGGAGGTTGTGGTCACGGTGCAAAAGATTACATGGAAGATAGAAGCTTGTGGTTTCTTTAGAAGTGAAAATCAGTCTCTCAAAGTTCATGATGCAGTATTTAACCGCAGATTTCTAGCTAGCAACCTCGGAGACATGTTAATCAAGGCCAGTCCTCCTGATATTCCAAAGCTCCAGGCATTTGTAGAAGGTGGCCGATCAAGAGCTATTTCCATGCCTTTACAACCAAAGCCAAAAGTATTGTCGCAAACCAAAAATGAGTCAGGAGCAGATCCAGAGTATTTACCACAAAGAACATATACACACAGCAGTGCTTTTCTGTCGAAAACCCAAGAAACTATTTCTTTATCAGAGCATGACATACTGCAGCTAGGTTTACAGCTGCATGAGGAAGCTAACCTATCAACTCAGTTTCTTGAAGGTGAAAAAACTGGGGATGTTGACAGCTCTAAACTTGGTGCTCAACAAATTATTTATAGCAAACTAGGAGTCGTGTACGATGAAGAAGCTATTATTTCCTCTACTGAGACACAGGATACCTTGCACTCAAGCTGTGATGAACCAGAAATAGTTAAATCAGATTTAGCATCTACAGTCGCTACTACAAGTTCCACTTCTATTTCATCTGGCTCCTCATCAGATTTTACTGGAGACACTAGTTTACAGCAGAGGCAAGATGTAAAAAGAATCCGACATACTTTCCCACAGAGGTTTGGTAGTCAACTTATGCAGCCAGTATTTAAGAAATTCTGTTCTGCAATTGCTGGTAAAAGGCACATTTCAGTTGAAAATTTTGTACCTCAAAGGCAATTACAACTACCTAAGGTAAGCCGTAGTCTTTCGTTTGAAAGCGCTCCTACTAATTGGAGCAATCAAATGAGTATACAGTCAGCAACTAGAAGAGACGAAGAGATGATTCTAGTATCAGTGGAGTTAGACAACAGAAACAAAGATACTAAGCACTGGTTTAGGATCGAAGTATCCACCAACATGGTTTATGTTTTCGGTCGACGTCAGTACATCATTCTGCGGTCTTCTGATGATGTAGTTGATCTCTATACAAATATGATTGAATCAGGTACATCACTGAAGTTTCCCAGCTCCTTAAAACTCCCATTACCAGGCTCGAGCAAGCAGGATTGGAGAAGGATGACAGAAAACTTCCTTCAGTATATCATGATCAGTGCTGAACTCCGGCAGAGCTCATATTTCATCGACTTTCTCAAGCGTGATCTGAAACTTGCATCAAAAGCTGAGTCACAGTTTAGTACATTTGAACATATTGTGACTTTGTTCACTGATCATGAGCGTGGCACTCTCAAAACCATTCATGACCAAGAAGAACATTCCATATTACCTACTGTTCCTTCAACGGAAGAGGACGACAGTTTCCTACAGTCATTATCCCCACAAAAGCAAGGCTCATTAATCCCATTGGTTGAGAAGGAGAGTGTAGCAGGAAGTTTGAAGTTTTTTAGTGTAGAAGAGAATGGCAAAAGTACCCTCATCATCAGCCAGGAAGGAGATGAATACTCACTGCTTGCCGGAACATTTGACAAACTTGTTGAGCAGCTCATTTGGACATATCCAGAATATGTTAATTCCTTTGTCCTTGGGTACCGGCATTTTACATCACCAATGGAAATGTTAACCCACCTTATTAAATCTTTTGACATTGCGGTATCGACAATCCCCACAGCAGAGGAAATAGCATATATTGAAAAGTGGGGGTTCATTATGCAATTGAGAATTCTGGACATTTTGGCGTACTGGTTGACAAAATGCTGGCCCGATTTTCAACAGAATGAACCAGTGCTGAACACAGTGAGATCCTTCATCACTGATTTGAAATCCAAAAGTGATTCTAATTTCCATCTGGCTGCCCAGAGCCTTAATGATATAATTATACAACAACTGCAACATACCAGTTCTCGAGATAATAAATCACTCTCAGTTCCTACTACTACTGGTTTGGTAACATCTGAAAGCTCCTTCCCAATAACAGAACACACTGCCAAACAGTTGGCTAGAGAGTTAACACTCCATGACCTTCAACTACTTCAAGCAATCACTGCTTATGAATTAGCCACTTATTTTTGGTCTAGAAACACCCCGGAGCATCACTGCAATCTGACGAGATATGCTGAATTTTTTAAACAGGTAAAATACTGGGTTGCAGCTGAGATTTGTGCAGCTACTTCTCCAAAGATGAGTAGCAATATAATTGAAGCATTTATCAATGTAGCAGAGCACTGTCTTGCTGAAGAATGTAACAATTTAAATACTGCAATGGCTATTACACATGGTCTGCAGCTTAAATCAGTCACAGTACTGAAAAACAGTTGGAAGCATATTAACCTCAGATCTGAGAAAGCCTTTTACAGATTGACAGAAGTTTTGTCACGCTCAGATAACTACCAAAACTACAGAAGGCATTTACACAGCATCCGCAAAACAACCACCTACATACCTTCATTCCATATTTTTAACAAAGACCTCAAGTCATTCAACAAGAATCCAAAAGTGCTCAAGAATGGGTTATGGGTTTTCTCAAAAGTAAAGCACATGACTACAGAGTTTGAAAAACTACTGAAAGTTCAGCAGTCCAGTTACTTCTTCCCTACAGACCATAGAGCCAGAGCACTGTGTGAGAATCTGCGTTCTTCATCACACTACAAGCAATTCCTAAGGTCCCTCGACTCACATGCGTCAGTTGAGGAAGATCGATGTCTGCAAAAGTTAGAAGCTAACTATAGCTTAGACAAAGCACCCGTTCACCAGGTAAGTATTCCTGACAAACAGCAACAAGACTTTGAGAATATGGTCGAGACCATTGCAAATGGCCTTACTACTGAAGACATCTTATTACTAGCTAAGGTAGAAGGCATTCCTCCTTCTTTGATCACTGCTCCCCCGTTAACTATAATTGGCCATTTATATTCCAAAGGGGTATTTAACTTAAGAAATGTCAATGATTTGTCTAAGCTATTGAATGAAGTTGGTAGGAATGACCTTGTTGAATCTGCTGTCCAGAGCTACCAACACATCCACTGCAGAGATACACTGCCAATATGTTCGACAACTGAAACTCCAAGTGAACCACTAATCCCACCAGCATTACCGAATACAGCTTCAACACTACCCTCATCACCTATTGGGAATGCTCCAACTGCTTTACCACAAACTCAATTGCACAATGATTCACAAACCCAGGTGTACCACTCACAAGATCATGGTCAGCTTCCAGATAGTGTCCAATTTAGCTGCCCTCCCTGTGCCTATGATTCAGAAACTGTCACCTTCGTTGATCCCCCTGAAGTTGTTGTGTTCAATAGTACAGGTGGGACATATCGTAACTCACTACATGGAATAACACTTACAATACCAGAAGGTGCTGTTCCAGATGGAAGATCTATTCATATACAAGTTGGGGTAGCCATGCACGGTCCATTTGTGTGGCCAAAAAGAGGAAGCATTGTATCTCCAATTGTTGGAGTCTGCATGGTGCAACCTGAAAATGATATGGTAGTACTTCAAAAGCTGATCAAAATTCGTATACCTCACTGTGTCAACTGTTTAGGAGTCGAGGATTGTAAGCATTTGACTTTTCTTAAAGCCAATCACAAAACTGATGTAGTTACCATAAATGGAAAAACAAAATATTACCTGAAACCATTTCATGTTCAGCAAACAGATGATGAGCACATGCAATTTGAGCCTGAATGTTCTTTTGGTACATTATACACCAAGCACTTCTGCTACCTCTGCATTGAAAAAGAGTACACTCCAGAATGTACAGCAAAGACAAACTTTTGCCTGATGGGTGCCATGCCAGATCCACCTCGTAAATCCTTTGAGCTCTACTTTTGTGTTTCTTACATGTTGGATACTTGCATTCAGGTGAGAAATTGTACCATTGTATCATTAATTTACATGTGAGTTGTCATTCAGAGCTATGAATACCTTCGGTTGTAGCTGTAGTGGATATATGCCACTGCTGTCTGGTATAGACTTTTATCCATTATGATGTAGTTGGAGTAAAAATGCTACAACTACAAGAAATTACAACCAAACAAGTATATATATTCTTACATATGTCCAAGAAACTACAGCACATAATTCTTTATTGGCGTCTATTTTTATTCCCCAATCGATAAAGTCCTGTTGACATGTCACTATGTAGAGTCTATATGTCAAATACTTACTGCTATCCACACTACAATCATCAGAACATTGTTCCCTTACAAAGCTGTATACTACAAACTAGCTAGCCGTATGTATGATAATACTGTTAAGCTTGGTGCAGATTCAATTTCCATAACTATTATTCCTCTCAAGCAATATAAGAGGAAGCATGGGCATTATCTTCATAAAGTCCCTTTATTCTCTGTACACTCTTTGCTGTACTGCACATGCGCAACTTGTCAGTGTTTAACTTGGACTGGCACTGTACATCAGGACACAGCCGGTTGCGCAATGTGACGGTGCTAAACATGTCTGGTTACGCAACGGGGCAGCATTGGAGTTATCCCGTTGCGCAATGGGGCAGTGTCCGGTTACGTAACTTCAGCTAGGTTATCCAACCGGCTGCCTGGTTGCGTAACCGTATGCCCAGTTACGTAACCGGCGTCCGTTTATGCAACTGGTCAAGTTACACATCAGTGCAGAAAACATATAAGCTTCTCGCTCACAGCCAGTGACTAGCAACACAGTTTTGTAGACCCTCTTCAGCTACGACATTGCTTCGTTGACTTATAATGTAAATCACCTTGTGCTATCAGTCTAACACTAGACCAGTGGGCCAGGCATAGGATGAGTTGACACAATGTTTTCTAATGTCAAGCTAGTGTTGAGCCAATGGTATCCAGAAGGGCTTTCTGAAAATAGTTCAGTTACTGACATAGGATAACATAGCTTGACATGGATGATAACAGAGATGAGGAGGGGCACTACAAAAAAGGATGAGGCCAACCCAAAGGATGTGGGTGTTTTACATGTTTAACAAGTGTATTCTTGTGCCATTGAGTTCAAGAATAAATTTTCCCTTCTCATACAGAGTATGCAGAATCTGTTTGAGACAAAGTTCAAAGGCATTCAATTCAAGACCCTTCACCCCCGGGCCTTCAATCTTACTGGCAGTAGACAAGAATCCAAACTAGCAATTCATCTAGAGGAAACTGAGCCTTCAAGATCTGGATGGGTTATTTGTCTACAGTCATCAGATGAAGTAAGTTGTGGTTATCACTACTCCTTTCTGGTAACCTCAATGGCCATGTTTATGCATGTACAAGAAAAATGTAAACTGTACAGTAGTCATAGTGTAACTAACGCTGAATGCAGTCACAGCATAGTTTGTAGAGATTATAATACGCTAATTCTATAACTATCGATATCTAGCTACCAGCCAAAAATGCAAATGGACCTTAAATGCATTTACCCTAGAAAATGACAGATAAATTGCTCATTAATTGCATCAGTTCCATTATAGGACTTTAGGCTTCTGAGGCTAACTACTCTGATTTCTCAGCCTTATACTAGGTATTAAGCCTCGTTCCCAGGCTCTAGTGGAGAGGAGAGTAGAGCCTGGTACACACTGTTTGCACATGCACGAGAATTTACGGAATAAGGCCAGTAAACGTGTCTGCAAACGAACTCAGACACATGGCGAGGAGTAGTACGGAGGCAGTATAGTAAGCGAAAGAACTAGAAACTGTCTGATTTTTGATTTCTACAACTGAAAAGGCTTTCTAACCAGTCAAGAATAGCAATAATTTTTTGTCCACTAGGATTATGGTAGCTGTCTTACCATAGAAATTCGGAAGCGTCTCTCTCTTAGTAGCTGCTCGATTTTCAATCTCAGATCTGGCCTTCAGCGCCTTGCAGAAGTAAACGGGATAGAACAATCAAAACTAGTGATCCCTTTCTAGACGTCTACACGGCGAAAAACCATCAGTACGAGCTTAGCCTTGGACCCAGACTCTTCTGAAAGCACCACCATCTTCAATTGTGTGCGTGCAACGAACGATAATACGATGGTGGACGGAGTGATATTGCGGCATAGTATCCGCTGGTTTCCAAAGCCCCAGAAATCCTGGGGTAACTGAGCATGCGCAAACAATGTGTACCAGGCTCTTTTATTACTCCACCCACGCAAGAGCCTGGGAACGAGGCTAAGTGTACATGTAATTGAAACCTAGCATTTTTATCTCCACTGGTATACAAACCACTAGTGATATCTTGAGCTAGCCTGGCATTCAGTCATTATCACATCAGTCGAGAGGCTCAGTAGTGTATGTAATCCTTACACAACAACATATGATGCGACAATTTTTGTTGCCATGATTTAGACATTTTGTGAAAGTCAACATATTAAATATATAATACTATCATACTCCTCTGGCATGATGAGTCAGAGATCTAACAAATCCATCACTGTTTTACCAAGGGAGGCTACTACAGCTCCCAGGTTAGTAGAGTTTGTGTATAACCTTTCCGTAAGCAGAGGTGTGAATGCTGGAGACAATCAGACTATGCAAACATGAATTTCAAGCAGCATAGCTCGTCTCTGCATGCACTCTCCAATAGCAGCAATCTCCTAAAGGCTAGCCATTTTTTCATAACTCTTTCAGCACCACTGGTATGCATGGTACCTATTATTCTCGCGACTGCATGCATGGCATGTCAATATAATCAACCAGCCTCCATCTTGGCCCTCATAGCCTGCCCCATTTGCTACTCAGGGGGTTACCCTAGCCTCCAAGCAGAACAATATGCTGATATAGTTTAGAGTAGATGTCTTTTTTTGCTGTACATGTAAAAATTTCTACATGGCAGCTATATACACACTGCATGCACTTTAAGTATACCCATGCCATGTTTGTTTATTGTTTTCAGATTCTAGCAAGTGAAATTGACTTCTGGAAATTATGTCTCTCTGAACTGAAGGCAAGACAATCACTTGGAGTATATCCCCCCTGTTTTGTTCTAAGTATCAGTGGTGCAAGTGCACACAGCAGTTGTAGACTGGATGTATCATTCTCCGGAGGGAATAGAGCTATAAAAGTCCAAATTCCTCTAGAGACTGGTGAGTATCTACCCAGGATAAGTACATATAAACTGCGTGTGGTAGGAAAGGTGTGCTTTGTCTATATATACCAAAAATATTATTCTCTCAATCAGCTACTACCAGTACATGTAGCTTGCCATTAGAGGATGGCCTTTATTTGAGAGCAGATACACCTTTCCTCGTAGTATTACAGTCTTGAAATTGTGACTATAAATATAATATGCATCCAGTGTGCCTTATATTAAATGCTAATTGAGAGGGGCATCCAAAGCAATGCCGTTAGAGGGTAGCCTTTATTTGAGGCCAGCTACAACTTTCCTCGTAATGCTGCAGTTTTAGCATGTGATAATAGCAGAGTAAACATAAGATTTGGGCAGATTCAAGGCTATGAACATATGGACAGGGCATATTGCATTTGGTGCAGAATGCAATTCCTTTATTTAGAACTGTACAAGTCACCCTTATCAAAATTTAATGTGTTATTTTCCAGAAATACGATTACCACCGACTTGGAGGTGGGTCCACACTCTGGAGCCATGGAATTCATACCGTGGACAAATTCAGGCAAGTTTATGAAATTGCAATATGCTAATAGTTAATATAGTAACTCTCTGAACTGAAGGCAAGACAATCACTAGGAGCTGGCCTCAAATAAAGGCTAACCTCTAACCATGCATAGTAAGTATATGCAAATAGTCTCACTCATTTTATTTTTCTTAGCTAGGTATTAGGATCTTAGATAAATTGCAGTAGTTATTTTATACCTTCATTGTTATAGTTCCCAAGTACACCAGTGCCACTGACGTCGACTGAACCAGCCAACAGCAGCGACTACCTCTCAGAAATAGATCTTCAGAATGTTACAAAAGAAGTCATGGCCAAACTTCAGGGAAACTACACACGGCTCAAGCCGTATCTAAACATTCCAGATTATGTCATGGCAGAAATTGATCACAAGTACAAAGATGAACTATATAACAAGATTTTTCACATGCTGAAGTGGTGGATTCATAATTATGAGTATCCCACCAAAAAAAATCTGGTGAAGTGTTTAGTTGAAACTGATCGAACACTATGGACTGTTGAAAACATTTTAAAACTCGGTGCCCAGGGCATATTAAGTCCACCAACAAAAAAGACTGCTTTGTGTGGTGCAAAAAATGATCCCCGCTAGTCTCGTATGTGATAATGTATAGCTATTACAAGGAGTCTTTGTTGTACCAATGTGAATGTTTCAAATTGTATGTGTGTCTACCTTGAGTATGTAGAATATTCATTGTGATGTGTGGCTATTGTTATCAGTAGTATGTGGTGTCATTACTGATGTAAGATAGTATGATGTCATTTGCAAAGGGATTTACATCCAAAGACCAAATTGGTGTGTTTCTTGACCATATCACCTGATGGGAAACTGGTTTAAGGTATTTAGTTATGTAGCTACTAGGCTAGATTATAGCCTACAAAGGTATGTGGGTTAATTTAAGGGAGGCATGGTTTAATTTGGAGGGTGCAGCTACATGTAACTAAATTAACCTTGTTCCCAGTGGCCACACTCCCGGTCCCCAGACCCTCCACAGGGAGACTACTTCCCAGCTACTTGAAACAAATGGGCATAGTAAAACATAAGCATACCTGGAATTGAGTTGTTGTGTGGATAGGTGTACTGTGTGTGTGGCAGTGAATGTTCTATATCCATTAGTAGCTACAGTAGTTATTTGAGCATATAGGCACTGTATCCATATAATTTGGCTTTAGTCTCAGGAAAAAAGTGAGGTAAGAGTGATGCTAAAAGCTTTGAGTGGGTGTTAGCTACATGACATTGTACCGTTTAGCCCCAATTTCCTATTCAGTATGCATGCCCAGCATATAAGCTTAACTATCTGCATGGTGGTGGCCAAAAGCACATCCTGCACGTGGGATGACTTTAGGTAACATGTTACTAAAGGAGAGTGAACTGCATAGCTACTAAGAATGATTTGGTTTAGCTATTTGGACGCTAGCTATAGCTACATAACACATGCTATAGTGGTGGAGCTTAGCTATATGCAGAACCTAGAAGATTGTGATTCCAGTCACATAGCTACTGAGGCCTCTTTTTGCCATGCAGATCTCGCGGATGTAAACTTTTTTCTACATTGGCAAATGCCTCCTAGGATAGCTATAGCTAGCTGCAAAGTTAGAAATGTCCATTAAATTTTGTTTCTGGGAAACTCGGATGCTTTTGCTAGCTGGTTAGCACATCACATGTTTACTGGGAATTTATATGTATTTCAGAGGCGACGAGAAGCTACACCACCTTCACCACCACCACTACAAGCTAGTACCCAACATGGGCCTGGACAGGCTCCTGCACACCAAATTATTGAAGATGTTGTTCAACCCAAGCCTGATCCTGAACTTGTTGAGGGACCTGCTCAACATGAAGAAGAGTATAGTATAGCTGGCGAAGACAATAGTAGAGCTGCAGTGGAAGCTTCTCCAGATGATCCTAAACCGCATGGGAGAGAGGGATACCCTTTCAGAGATCCCTTGGAGGTGAGCTTTGTCCAGTCTGATAGCAAGATAGAATCTATCCAACGTGTGCAGATTCTCGCTGCTGAAATAATGGAGAGATATGATACCTTGGTTCAGTTACACAAAGCAGTTAGATCATCGCTCAAGGATTTCAAAGTGGCTTTGGGTGAACCAGAGACTGCTGAACTTACTGCATGCTTTAGTTTAGTTAAGTCAGCAGCAGGTAGGGGGTCGTACATTGACATTGTGCAGCAAGAGGATCAGAAATGGAAGGTTGAAACTGATGATAATACCTGGCAGCAACTGGAAGAACAGAAAAAGTGTGCAATTAACCACTTCAATGCTCTACTCGACAAAGCTCACACATTTCTGAATCAAAAGCAAGAAGTTGTTGATATTATACAACAAAAACTAGATCAAATGTGTGTTCAATGTCAATATCAAGTCAGTCTTGACCAGTATAATCAGGTTAACAATATACCAGCAGAAATTGAATGCCTTGCAGAAGAAATTGGACGATTCCTTCATGATATGGACATAGCCAAATGTCAACTGGATGAAAGAGTTGCGTTTGGAATAACAACCGGTTTAATAATGTCAATTTCCCAGCAGAGCTACCAACAGATCCACTGCAGAGATGCACTGCCAGTATGTTCTACAACTGAAACTCCAAGCGAAACACCAGTATTACTGACTACTACAGCTTCAATGCTACCCTCGTCACCTATTGGGAATGGCCTAACTAATTTATCACAAACCCAGGTACATAATGGTAATGATTCACAAAACCAGGTGCACCACTCACAAGTTCATGGTCAGCTTCCATATAGTGTCCAATTTAGCTGCCCTCCCTGTGCCTATGATTCAGAAACTGTCACCTTCATTGACCCCCCTGAAGTTCTTGTGTTCGATAGTACAGGTGGGACATATCGTAACTCACTACATGGAATAACACTTACAATTCCAGAAGGTGCTGTTCCAGATAGAAGATCTATTCATATACAAGTTGGGGTAGCCATGCATGGTCCATTTGTGTGGCCAAAAAGAGGAAGCATTGTATCTCCAATTGTCGGACTTTGCATGGTGCAACCTGAAAATGATATGGTAGTACTTCAAAAGCTGATCAAAATTCGTATACCTCACTATGTCAACTGTTTAGGAGTCGAGGATTGTAAGCATTTGACTTTTCTTAAAGCCAATCACAAAACTGATGTAGTTACCATAAACGGAAAAGCAAAATATCACCTGAAGCCATTTCATGTTCAGCAAGCAGACGATGAGCACATGCAATTTGAGCCTGAGTGTCCTTTTGGTACATTATACACCAAGCACTTCTGCTACCTCTGCATTGAAAAAGAGTATACTCCAGAATGTACGGCAAAGACAAACTTTTGCCTGATGGGTGCCATGCCAGATCCACCTCGTAAATCCTTTGAGCTCTACTTTTGTGTTTCTTACATGTTGGATACTTGCATTCAGGTGAGAAATTGTACCATTTTACCATTAATTTATGTGTGAGTTGTCATTCAGAGCTATGAACACCTGCTGCAGTGGACATGTTGCCACTGCTGTCTGGTATAGAGCTTTATGATGTTAGCTACAGTAGTGGGGGTGAAAGTGCTGGAAGCACAAGAAATTACTGTGTATATTTGTATGTTTTCATACATCAAAGCACATTTAGCTAAGCACGAGATTTAAAATCACAATTTTGAGCACACACACTTGTTTTCACTATAAATTCCATGTTTGACCTCCCCATTGAAAGTAGCTTATATAGCGCAGAAGCAAAGCCCTCGCGTTTGGACGTGCAGAGGTCACATGCAGGTTCGAATCTGGCCATGTGCACTGGTAAAAGTCATTGACATGTCACCATGTGGAGTCATTGACATGTCACCATGTGGAGTCTGTAACTATGTCAAATGCATTGTTTCCTGTCAAAGCTGTACTATGTTGGTTAGCTATAACAGTTGTTACTGCTATCCACACTATGAGTAGCTATCACAATCAGCATAAGATTGTTCCTTTACAAAGCTGTATACTAAAACAATAGTTTTGAGCACATGCAGTGCAGATTCAATTGCCATAACTGGATCATAATAATTCCTCTCTAGCAGTATAAGAGGAAGCATCAGTGCATCCATCCTTATACCATACAGTACAGATCTCCATTGTGTGTCTTAAGATCAGTTACTTAACTAGCTATACCCTTCCATTGATATTGACAGTGCGGCACTAGAGGCGTAGCTACATCATAATCCAAGCTTCTTTTCAACTCACTCACCACCAGTTTTGGTATATCATTAGAATGAGCCAGTGACCAGCAGCTCAGTTACTGACATAGCTAGGATGGCATAGTTTGACATGGATAGAGATGGGGGGAGGGGCACTACAAAAAAGGATGAGGCCAACCCAAAGGATACATGACAGTAGCTACCCCGGGTAGAAAACAAACCGTCACGTGCATGTACCAGTATTTTGATTGTGTCACTGTGTTATAATTCAACACTATCTCTGGGCGGGGCTCTCTCACATATTGAGCTTCTACGCAGCATATATGAGACCCGCCCTTAACAGAAGTTCAGAGATAGCTACAATGGTATGAACATAGTTACTAGTCTCACAGACCAGACATCAACGTCTAGTGTGCAAGACTACACAGAGATATGATCAAAATACACAATGAAATACTATTCATTTTGACTGCCACACTTGTGTATTTGTTCAACAAGTGTATTTCTGTACCACCTTCTCATTCACATTTACATGTAGCTATAACAACCTGTTCATTTTTAAATCTGTTTCTCTTCTCATACAGAGTATACAGAATCTGTTTGAGACAAAGTTCAAAGGAATTCAATTCAAGACCCTTCACCCCTGGACCTTCACTCTTACTGGCAATAGACAAGAATCCAAACTAGCAATTCATCTAGAGGAAACTGAGCCTTCAAGATCTGGATGGGTCATTTGTCTACAGTCATCAGATGAAGTAAGTTGTGGTTATCACTAGCTAGCTACTCCTTTCTGGTAGTGCTAACCTGAGTGGTCCATATTTATGCAGGACAGTCATATGTAGTGCAACTAGTATGCGACAGTAGCTACCCCAATTATACAGAGATCTCAACCTCTCAATATTGAAAATAGTGTGAAGTCATTTCAGAATGAGTGAGATTGGTATGCAGATGAAAAATAATTATAATAGGAAGTGAAAATGGCCAGCAATCAGTTACTTTTTTGCTGTTATGTGCCCTGTTATACTTTTATACTACACTGGTTGCATGCAGTGCTGTGTTCAAACCTTTGGCGCATGAAGAGTCAGAGATCGAACAAGCCCATTCCAGGTTTACTCCCAGGCTAGTAAAGTTTGTGTAGCCTTTCCATAAGCAGAAGTGTGAGTGCTGGAGACAATCAACCCCCATCTTGGCCCGCCTGGCCCCAGTCATGCCCCATTTGCTACTCAGGAGGCTACTCTAGCCTCCAAGTGGAATAGCATACCACTGCAGCTTGAGTGAATGTCTTTTATAGCTGGTGTACATGTAAACTTTAATTCTGCATGGCAACTACATGTATATACCCATTGTTTTTTTGTTTTTTTCAGATTCTAGCAAGTGAAATTGACTTCTGGAAATTAAGTCTCTCTGAACTAAAGGCAAGACAATCACTAGGAGTATATCCCCCCTGTTTTGTTCTAAGTATCAGTGGTGCAAGTGCACACAGCAGTTGTAGACTGGATGTATCATTCTCCGGAGGGAATAGAGCTATAAAAGTCCAAATTCCTCTAGAGACTGGTGAGTATCTACCTGAGATAGGTGTATACAATTTGTATTACTGCATATAGAAGGAAAGATGTGCTTTGTTTATAGCTACCAAACTATTATTCTCTCAATCAGATGCTACAGCTACTAGCGAATGCTGTTAGTGGGTGTTCAGTGCTAAATACTTCTCACTTTACATTAAGAAAACCACACTTAGACTCACTATGGTACAACTTTCCTCGTAGCACTACAGCCTTAAATTGAAATTATGACTGCAAATATATGTATCCAGTATACATGTGCCTTAAATACTCATTGAGAGGGGCATCCAAAGCAATTCCATTAGAGAGTGACCTTTATTTGAGGGCAACTACAACTTTCCTCATAATGCTACAGTTTTAGCGTGTGATAATAGCATAGTAAACAGTATGAGTGACAAGGCTATGAACGGACAGGACAAATTACATAATTAGGGTTTGGTGCACAATGCACAAAAAGCAATTCCTTCACTTAGATAAATTATGTTATTCTCTAGAAATACGATTACCACAAACTTGGAGGTGGGTCCATGCTCTAGAGCCATGGATTTCATACAGAGGACAAATTCAGGCAAGTTTAGAAATATGCTAATAGTTGATGTACTAAACATGCAGAGTAGGAATGTATGCATTATAGTCTCACTCATTTTTATTTTGTTATTGGGATCTTAGATAAGTTGCAGTAGTTATTTTTATATCTTCATTGTTATTGTTATAGTTCCCAAGTACACCAGTGCCACTGACGTCGACTGAACCAGCCAACAGCAGTGACTACCTCTCAGAAATAGATCTTCAGAATGTTACAAAAGAAGTCATGGCCAAACTTCAGGGAAACTACACACGGCTCAAGCCATATCTAAACATTCCAGATTATGTCATGGCAGAAATTGATCACAAGTACAAAGATGAACTATATAACAAGATTTTTCACATGCTGAAGTGGTGGATTCATAATTATGAGTATCCCACCAAAAAAAACCTGGTGAAGTGTTTAGTTGAAACTGATCGGACAC
The DNA here is from genome assembly GCA_963921505.1 of Phakellia ventilabrum. Lineage (NCBI taxonomy): Eukaryota > Metazoa > Porifera > Demospongiae > Axinellida > Axinellidae > Phakellia > Phakellia ventilabrum. The sequence goes on along the minus strand of OY997396.1, from coordinate 3,926,298 downwards.
TGTGGACAGTTGAAAACATTTTAAAACTTGGTACCCAGGGCATATTAAGTCCACCAACAAAAAATACTGCTTTGTGTGGTGTAAAAAATGATCCCTGCTAGTGTCGAATCTGATAACGTATAGGTATTACAAGGAGTCGTTGTTGTACCAATGTGAATGTTTGCATTTATTAAACTGTATGTGTGTCTGTAATGTGGAGATGACCTTGAGTATGTTATAGTTTAGAATATTCATGGTGATGTGTGGTTATTTGTTATCTGTAGTACGTGGCGTCATTACTGATATAAGATAGTAAGATTATGTCATGGCAGAAATTGATCACAAGTACAAAGATGAACTATATAACAAGATTTTTCACATGCTGGAAGTGGTGGATTCATAATTATGAGTATCCCACCAAAAAAAACCTGGTGAAGTGTTTAGTTGAAACTGATCGGACACTGTGGACAGTTGAAAACATTTTAAAACTTGGTACCCAGGGCATATTAAGTCCACCAACAAAAAATACTGCTTTGTGTGGTGTAAAAAATGATCCCTGCTAGTGTCGAATCTGATAACGTATAGGTATTACAAGGAGTCGTTGTTGTACCAATGTGAATGTTTGCATTTATTAAACTGTATGTGTGTCTGTAATGTGGAGATGACCTTGAGTATGTTATAGTTTAGAATATTCATGGTGATGTGTGGTTATTTGTTATCTGTAGTACGTGGCGTCATTACTGATATAAGATAGTATTATGTCATTTGCAAAGCAATTTACAGCCAAAGACCACATTCAATTTTTGTGTTTATTGACCACAGCACCTGATGCAGAAGCTGGGAATTAGTCTCCCTATGGAGGGTCTGGGGACAAGACTAGCTGGGAATGTGGCCACCGGGAACAAGGCTAATTTAGTTACATGTAGCTACACCCTCCAAATTAAACCATGCCTCCCTTAATTAACCCACATACTTTTGTAGACTATAATCTAGCCTAGTAGCTACATAACTAAATACCTTAAACCAGTTTCCCGGAAAGACCCCATACACAGCAGCCAGATGGGTGCTCCAGACCTCTCTGAACTTCTGCGCCGGAATTTTGAGAATTTTCCAGCCAGAGGAGCTCCAGTCCCTGAGGCCAGAGCATGCTGGTCCAGGAGTGAGTGGAGGACCCATCTGGCTGCTGTGTATAGGGTCTTTCTAGAAGGAGAGATTTTACCACTCGGTCCCTAACGGGGCTCTAATGGCACATGCACAGTCGCTAGAGGTTTGGCAGTCCTGATGATTGGTCATGGCCACTACCAGTACCGTACCGAGTAGTCCTGGCTACTCTGCACCATATGATCTTGTTGCAGTTGCTGGTAGAGCGCGGTAGCCAACTGATGAGTCCCACTGCAATAGAAATAAGGGACAAAAGGGCAGCCTATTGGCTGTCTAGTCTGCCTGAAGGGGTGGAATTGGAGAACTTTTTTTGCTAGACTTAATCAAGCCTACAATGTAGGTGGATTATGCTATGATTAGGAGATTAGGACAAAATCCATCAGCATTTTGAATACTAGGTCCCGATTTAAGCCTGGAGGCCTGTCTGCATGGTGTAAGATAAACACAAGTTGTAGCTGCTGGTCAGCTATAGGAGCTATACACTGTATGACCGAGGCCCAATTAGGCCGAAAAAGCTGTCTATGGCTCGTATTAGCAAGCTCTCGATCTTTTCAATCCTTTATGGGTAAATGAAGAGATACATAAGATTAGCTGATGTTCCAAACTTAAAGTTTAATTAGCAGAATGTTTAGTGTACTAAAAATTTTCCTTCTGCTTACTTACCACTGATTGGGTTATAAAAAACAAAACATACTTATATTACCATCATTTACAGTATACAAAAATAGATTCATTTAAATAACACATACTTATACTACTATCATTTACAGTATACAAAAATATATAAAAATATCATACAACGCTAATACCACTTAAACATTGATGTAGTATTTCAGTTGCCCAATTTCTGCAGTAGTTTTTCAGCTGCACTATGCTCAGCCTCTTTCTTATTCCTGCAAACTTCACCTTCTGTAGTTGCCTGCACTCTTTTATCTGACTTCACCGTTACTTTCGAGACAAAACCATTAGCTTGTTGCTGAGTGCTGTATATAATCTGAATGCCAGGTATGCCTGTTTTATCGTAATGCTCCTTTAGAGCTTGCTTTGGGACGGCCACAGTTCTTCGTGATGCTACAGTTGCTTTTTGTGGCTGTACCTGTATGCCTGCTTTCTCTAGCTGTAGAGCAACAGCCCTTGCTGCTTCCTCTTTTGACTGTGTCTTTGAGGAAACAAACTCGCTTTGACATTCAATGACTCTCCCATTTGGAAGAGTAACTATGACTTTAGTCTGGTACCGTGTTTGTATTCCATCCCACTTCTCAGCAGTATCATATTGTGGCTGACATATAGTTCCCATCTGTGTGCACTGGTTTAGTAACTGTTTGTAGTAACCGGTTCGTGTAGTGGCATTAAATTGGAGACCTATTGTGAAAACATGATAATGAAAATAGCACAACCTTCACAGAATTGAGTTATGCACACTCAAAAGGTAAATTACCATGGGCTGCCTGTTATCAATCATTACAAAGATTACCACACTTCCTGTACCATGCAGATTATCTGACAACCTATCCTCCACACAGCAGTGCCAGACTGGGAAAATGATTCATTGGAAAAGCAGCATGCAGTCACTGATACCATTTACACTACTAGATCATCAACTATATACAGCTACAGTGAACCTCCCTCTACAGAAACCTCCCAATTGTGGCCACCTTGCTCAAGCAGACGTTTAGCTACGGCCACAATTAAAACTCCCATACTTGCTATACATTCCCAGATGCGGACACCTCGCTATTCCGTAAAGCGAACAGGTTTTCTAGTCCCACCAGCACCTTGATTATACAAAATTCACTCAAAAATGTGGATGTTTTGTCTTCTCATAGATGAGTGTGGCAAGCCTCAATCTAATTGCGACTATAGGGCAGTGGCGGATCTAGAGGGGGTTCCATGGAATCCTTCTTTTGAACAAACGTAACTACATACGCGGCAAGCAGATTTACGTTGAGTTAGCGAGGTCTACGGCCATAGGCCTACTGCATGCACAACTTTACCAAGAGCACTTCCAGTACTGATTTGCAAAGACCCCATGAGAGCTATTTCTGGCCCGTTTAAAATGCTCAGTAAAAAAAATTTCCACGCTTCATGCTCCCGCTGCTGGTGATACCTTTTCAAAATCCTAGATCCGCCACTGTAGGGTCAAGAATTGTTAATACACTGCCAAGTGTAAAGATTAGTCTGAAAAAGGGGGCTTATATACTCTGCCAAGTGTAAAGATAAGAAGGGGGTGTAATGTAATGTAATATAATATAATATTTGCTATGAAGGAGGGGTCACAGAGGAGTGAATATATACCACTGTGATCCTTAGGTAAAATCTAGGAAAACTGATGTGAAGCTTATCTACTTTCAGCTTCTGCAAAGAGTTATGGCCAAAACAAAACTATATACATGCCTCCTTATGGGGCCCCTACAGAGCACGTGGTCAAAATGGCGTCTCTGGTAGTTACATGGATGCCGTCTTCGAACTTAGAGCGCACGAAGCGTCAGAAATCTGGACAAGTTTACCACATACTTTTACTAAGGAAGAGCTCCCAGGTTAGTAGAGTTTGTGTAGCCTCTGTATGAGTAGAGATATGAGCGCTATTAACGGACAGCACGTTCAAGCGATACGCTTGTGAGTTTCGAGCAGCCGACCTCGTCTCTCCACTCACCAGCAGCCATGGCTCATCCTTGAACATATGTCACAGACAGAGATAGCAATCTCCCAAAGACTGGTCGCTTTTTCGTAGCTTCTCCAGTAGCATTGTCATGCATGATTCCGGGTCAATTGTTATTTTCGCGACAGGCTGGCTCGCAACCCGTCTCGCCCCGCTCAAATTGCGCGATTCAAATACATCCGTTTCTACTCGACTGCTATACTTTACACTTGGCAGAGCGATTACCCTCGATAAAAAAGAAAGAAAATACGGTCTGCGCTAAAGAATCCAAATTTATACCATGTGATCCTTTATGGGGACCCTACAAACCATGTGTTCGAAATGGCGTCTCTGGCAGTTACATGGATGCCGTCTTCGAACTTGTGGCGATGAGGAGTCAGAGATCTGAACAAATCTACTACACAGTTTTACCAAGGGAGACTTACTACAGCTCCCAGGTTAGTAGAGTTTGTGTACTGTCTGTATAAGTAAAGATACGAGCGCTATTAAGGGACGGCATGATCAAGTGATGCACATGTGAGTTTCGAGTAGCACAGCTTGTCTCTGCACTCTCCCGTAGCAGCCATGGCTGATCCTTGAAGATATGATGCAGATAAAGACAGCTAGCAATCTGCCAAAGACCAGTCGCTTTTTCGTAGCTTCTGCAGCAGCATTGTTAAGCATGTGTCCGGGTTAGTTGTTAATTTTGTGACAGGCTGGCTCGCAACCCGTCTTGCCCCACCCAAATCGTTGATTCAATTATACCCACTTCTACTCACCTGTTATACTTCACTTGGCAGTGTGATTACCCTCGATATATACACTGCCAAGTGTAAAGATTTAAAGGAAAGGAAGGCATACATAATAATAACTAGCGGTGTTCCAAGAACACATACCCCATGCATTTCGCCATAAAAGTTTGAGGTAGAGTTTATAATCAGTAAGAGTCAGGATGGCTGTAAATTAATTTGAAGCATTTAAAAACAGAAATTGCCATATAAAAGGCAAATCATTAGAATCAGCAGGCACAATACTTTCATCTGGTATACGTACCAATAATAAGAAAGAGCTGGAAATACGAAGAACAGAACTGTTTTTGTGACTATCTGGTACACCTATACTAAGATGTCATGTCACTTAAATCCACTTGAAAATGGTATTAATTTAGCCCCTACTTGAGAATGCATTGTAAGTTAAACGAAATAAGCTTGGTGCTGAAAATCTATCATGGTGTACAATTTTAGCACTATATGCCTTTTTGCGCCCCTCTTACATTAGTGCCACTATAAGTTTAGCACCCCACAGACATAGTTATTGTGTCCCACTCGCAGTTTTAATGCCCCACGTATGTATCACACTACAGTGCAGTTCTTGCATACTACTTGTACATTTTAGCATCCCAAGACTGTTGCAAAAACTAGAAACAGTTGAAATGCTGTATACCACTTCTAGCCTCGTACCCAGGCTCCCCTTCCACACACGAAAAAAGTAAGGAGGAGGGGAGCCCGGTCAATTTTAGCACATGACCATACACGTCTGATGTCAGACATGTCGACAGTAGCTGGTTTTGCTTGGAATGTGTGAAGCAATCCACTTCAAAGCCCTACACCCACCCACGTTTTTGTACTGTGCGATAGCAGACCGGGAAAAAGTGAGTCGCAAAGAGTGATTGAAGACTTGCTCAAGCTTTACGAAGAGTATAACAACCGTTCTGGTTGAAAGAAAAGCCAGCGGGTGAGTAATCAACGGGAATTATTTAAGTTTGAAGCTAGCCGCCACAGCCCAGCAAGCTACAGTTTTAAGAGCCTATGTCTGTATACTACGGTACCTTCGTAGCTTATTTATACCGCTAGCTAGCTATACTTAAAGCCTAGCATACTTTAAACGCGCTAGCTAACCATCGAAAGCTACAGGCCTGTCGCCGTATACTCACCTACTGGCTTTTCTCTCAGCCAGAACGGTCATTCCACTCTTTGAGAAGCTTGAACAAGTCTTTGGTCGCTCTTTTCGACTCTTCCACTCTTCGAGAAGCTTGAATACGTCTTCGGTTGCGCTTTTCTACTCTCTAATTCTTTGCCTGTCTGGTACAATAAAAACGCATGGGTGTAGGGCTTTAAAGTGGACGGCTTCACATATTCCAAGCAAAACCAGCTACTGTCTGACGTCAGACGTGTATGCTCATGTGATAAAATCGACGAGGCTCCCCTCCTCCTTACTTTTTTCGTGCGTGGGAGGGGAGCCGGCTATACCACTTCCATGTGCTTGCTATGCACTATGGCTAATCTTGTGACAAGATCTCATTTTTCTGCATGGTCTAGTCATTAGACTAACCCAGATCCACCCAAGTAATCACTTCACTCACAAACTGAAGAGTGAGACATGCATTTTGATGTGTATATGAAATAGTGCTGCTTTTCGTCTTGCTCGCTCCGCTCGCTTACATTACATAATACCGGAGCTGGGAGGCCTGGGAATGAGGTTAGTCCCTCTATACTTCTATGCAAAAAAAATTGTCTGCAAACTGGTCAGGTTAAAACCGATCAACTTGACTAGCAGTGCTAGCCCTGCTTGATCAAATTAGATTCTGACCTGGCTAGGAGCATGTAATGATGTCATTATGTGATCCTAGACCTGGCAGACAGGGAAAAGAAAAACTAATACATTTACAATGTCATGTAGGGATACACAGTATGCAATGTCTTCACTCTGTGAAATTTATGCATTTGCATGACTCCAAGAAAATGATTAAACATCCAGAACACGTGTGGTGACAAAGGGGTATCCTTATAGACTTTACTTCCAGTAGTAGCAGTCAGTAAGGAAATGCGTACCGGTTATTCCTATTAAATCAATTAAGGTATGTGCAGTGTGAGGTACTATAGATAATCAGAAATGCAACCCCGGGACCCCAGGGTCGCTTTGTTTTCTTGTTGTTGAACTGTGGAGCTTCCTATAAAAATTTGTATAAGAGTCAGTAGACCAACTGCCACCCATGACAGTCACTGATTAACCAACCACTACACACTGCATCTAGATCCCTATAGGCTGCATACACACTCTCACTTTGAAAACAAATGGTGGGCACTATTACCTCCTCAAGGCCAGTGTTCAAAATGGCATCTGCATTTCATTAAGAGAAGATACCACGTGATTTTTCAAGGGGTGAGCCTGGGGACGAGGCTAATAGTATAAAGTGTTTACAGGAGCACATGAGCTGCTGAGAGCAGTAAAAGAGCATTTAATTATGCTACATGCAGGAACATCTAAATACACTGTGCTGCTACATGCAAATTGTAAATTCCCTAATATAAAAATTACCATGATAACCTTGAGCCAGTAGACTTTGAATTTGTGGACATGATGCTTGATTAAGAAATGAACGAAAAATAAAAAGCTCTGCAAGTTCAGAAAGATGCCATAGCCTCTGGGGAAGTATGTAGCTATGTTAACTTGGGCTTGCTAGCAGACGTTTGAGGTTCTTAGGAATTAATGGCCATTATAAAAACAGCTGTGGAGTAGGTTAGCAAAGTTCAATAGTATAAGTGTTCCTAGTTTCCAGGCTCCATTCGTGTGTGTGTGTGTGTGTGTATGTGTACTGCAGGTACATTTAACAAACACTGGGGGAAGGGGTCTGGGTTCAGGTGCTCCAACCTACAATAATTAATGTTCACATTAATGTTGTAGTGGCTCCAGTTTTTGTCTTGGCACTGGAGTGCCGAGACACAGTGTTAACGTCGTACATTGGTACGGTATTTAGGCTTATATCATTGAAAATTATGTCATAAACAACGTGGATATCGCATGCACGTGCACGCGAGGGGGAGGAGCCAAGATCTGGGCACGATCAACCGTACATGCATGCTACTGTAAAGATGGACAGTGATTCAAGTCCTGTAAGCATAGATACAGAAGACATTAAACAAAGCGCGCAGTCAGCACAGGCTAGGAGGCAGAGTGAGAGATTGTTGAGGCGGAAGCGACAACTGAGACAACCGACAACGACTCCAGGCTAGGCGAGAGAGGTATCGAGTCACAGTGCAACATGAAAGGCCTGAACAGCGACAGCAGCATCTACAGACTAGATGAGATAATGAGCGGCTGAGAAGGCAACAGGAAAACAAGAAACAGCGTCAGCAATGTCTAGACACTCCCATGGACGGGATACGGGAAGCCTAGCAAAGTTTAAGTCAGATCTCCAAATTTCACTTGATTACTACCGTATATGCAACTGCATAATGTTTACAGACAAGGCAAAGACTGAGAGTTGTACTAGTTTGATTGAAGCCTGCCCCTCAGAGATTCCAAATGAACCAGGAAAATTCATACTCTGTTCCAAATGTCACACACAAGAATGAAAAAATAGTGGCAGTCCTGTGCACCTGTCGTCTGATGAAATACAAACAATTTGCCCACATATGGCGATCAAACCATACTTACTACTTGTAATGACCATTACCTCCTTCACTTGACAGTGCATATATATTACTTCATACAATGTCGTGCCGAGACGTATCAAGTCTTTTTAGAGACTACTTGTTCATTACCGTATTGTTGGTGAGCACAGTGAGGCCAATAATTGTGACATTATGTTATGGGATCACAATCTCTGCTAGCATTTGTGTACACTGAGATTTAAGGAGGGTGTAAACAATTCTCTGGCGTGATGCAGAGGCCAAGAAGGGAAGAAGTTAATTCAAATCTCAAAATGAAGAGACTTACCGACACCATTAAATAGACAATGGCAAATCTTTTCAGAGGAATGCAAAAGTATACAGAATGAATATATCTGCTTAGCTCATCCTTTTGAAAACAGATCAATAAAGCTCATATAGGCAGCCATTTTCCTGAGCCTAACACACATGCGTGACAAACATGTGGGCGTTGTACCAAAAGAGCTAATTAGAGTGGCCCAAGATTTGTACAACCATACTATGAAGAGACACTTTCTACAGACCCAAGGTTTGAAACGTGTGTACCGTACATAAAAGAGATATAAATGTCGCAAGAGAGGCAGCACAATCAACGGGCTTGAGATGAAATTGCATGATAATAGACAGCATAATCAATTGATTTCTATCAGCTCATCCATGGCCGCGACTGCTCATTCTCAGGTACGTGAGAGAGTTTACCGACCTGAAGGACAATCTCCATAGCTTTGTGGTCAAAACGGTGTAAGTTACAAAATGTAATTCTGCTGCACCCATCACATCCACATCTCAGATCGCTCGTCGTATGTGCTTATATGAAGTCACCTGCTGTATTTACACTTGGCAGTGTGGTCACGCTTGACATCAGTAAATATGACTTTTTGGACACTGTTCCTTCTCTGAAGCAACTGTAAATGAGATTTCTGTACTATCGGAAAGCCCCAAAATCCTTCTGCTATACGTACATCCATTTTTGTCACCATAGTTTCCTCAGGTGCTGAGGAATGGCCACTACCTCTATAATCAAACAGTAAATTTTGTCGTTCCTGGTGTTGGCTGTTCAGACAGTCTGATACCATTGGAATGTTACACAGGTCCTCAACAACATACTCTGGTACAAGTCCACATCGATCTCCAAGATACTGCTGCAGGCCCGTAGGAAGCAAATTTCGATTGGTCCGGCGGGACAGCAGGGCAGGGTGGATCAATGTAGGCGCCACACGCAAAGCGCGCCGGCTAGGGGAGGTCTGGGGGCATGCCCCCCCCAGGAAAAGTTTGGATTTTAGACCATCTGAGATCGTTTCTGGTGCAATCTTGGGGTGAAATAGCAGGAGTCGGACAACATGCTGCTAAACCTAGCCATTATGCTTGAAGCCTTTAACGCTCGCAGAATTTAAAGGCGTGGCCCTTGCTGCTTCCTCTTCCTTCGTACATCAGTGTCTATGTACTAAAAGTTATCAGTGTAGCGTTTGGTGGTTTTTTCACATACCAAGTCAAGGAAGCAGCGGAATATTTGCTAAATTTGTTGAAAGACTATCTGCTGCAGCCATTTTTTTGGGTTGGTGCGCCAAACTTTGGTCTGGCGGCTGCTGCACCTGCCGGACCTGCTCCTACGGCCCTGTGCTGTACTGCTGTTCTCCCTGATTCCTTCAATAGTAAAGCAGTGTGAAATATTAATTGTATGACACAATGTATCAACACTGGACTTTTACCATCGTATTGCTGAAGTACACTCCTGAATCAGACGCATTGCTCTGAATAGTGGGTGACATCAACACCTGATTATAGAGGGCGTGATCCTGGTCAACATTCAGCATGCAACTTCTCTCAGCACCCAAGGCAGCTATGGCAGCAAAAATGGAGAAGAGCCTTGGGACTTTACATAGCTAGTGTAAGTGACCAATTATTGTGCTGTGGATCCATAACTACAGAACGTAATGGTGTATAAATTCAGAACTTTACCGAGAAAATCATCAGCACTTCTGCATTCTTACTCTCCTTTTAAGCGAAGGTAGGCAGAAACACCTTTTTTTTGTGCGAATGGTGAAGGTTGTTTATTATTGATTATCGTGCATATTGAAGGTCGTTTATTATCAATTATCGTGTATGCGTACTTATCATCATGCATGGTGCCAATACCAGTTATTACAGAGTTGTAACAGGTAAGTGTACTAGTTGCTAAAATTCGTTTTTACTACCGGTATGTCTCATGTTTTTTCTGTATTAAGAAACCGCGTATGAATGTAACAAGCAAAACGTTTTTTTAGCTTCAGTACAGTAATACTTACTGCATGATAAGTGATCGATTATGCCAAATCTCATCCACCTATGGGCGGGCCACTTAAGTGCTAGCTGAAAGAGGGAGGTGGGCAGATAATACATAATTTTTATAAACGCGATTCGAACACATTGCGCAAAGGCGCAATACGCAAAGCGAGGCTACAAGGTAAGTACAGCCTTTTTTTAGTCAAGTATGGAGGCACTTTTATTAAAATAGCTAATACAGAAGCATGCCAGTAATTATTATTTGCAAAAGGTAGCTAAAAAGGTAAATGGCTAGCTGACTTACCGTTGGTATTCCAATTAAAGCAAACCAAAGATCGAATTTTGTCACTTGCTTCTGCTCACTGTCTCAGAATTTTCAGTTTTTAGCTATATGTTTACATGTAGCTCATATTACATGCTAGAAAAGATAGTTTGTCCAGGATTCCTGCCTTTCAGGGTGGTGGGTGGATACTACATCCCGTATGTGGACAGTATGCATTTAGCGCCCACCCCCCTCTTTTGCAATGGTCCCCGCCCATGGGTACTTAATACGTATTCTACGATATATACATAGAATATGGTACAGTTAGTCCTTAGGCCAAGAGCCAGATTATGGAGATTTTAATGAAAAGCGGAAGTGCAACGTTGAGATACATTCCACTAACTAATTAACGGCATGGCGACTTCCGGTAAGTTCTGAGGGGCCAGCTTCTCCAAGCCAACCATGGATTCGAGCCGGACTTGTGCTGGATTCTTTAGAGGGATAGTGTGGTGACTCCATAGAGCAATCATCTCTCTATTAAGGCCACCTTGTCGGGTAGCTACGTCCCAATGTACATATTGCGGTATTGTGGACCTCTATAATGCAGCCACTCCTTATAAAGCAGCCATAAACTATTGCCCCAAGGGTGACCGCAGCAAAGAGCTTCCATTGTAATGTTTTTGGACAATTGGCATATCTGGCACAAATCAAAATGGCTATCAGGCAGTATTTTGGGTGTGCATGGACTTCCACTCCATTCCTAAGGTTCAGCGAAGGACTTCGGATCATCTCTATGAAAAGAGTATCTGATCAATCATGGTGGCTAGCTACCTATAACTACCCCGAACCTAGCACCATTTTGGCTAAAAACAGTAGGCTGGTGGCGTCGCCACATGTACAAACAAATGGAAACGTACCAAACTAGCCACAGACAGAAAGTGGTAGTTTACTGTACTTTCCTAGCCTTGTTCCCAGGCTCAATTCTCCAACTGTACACATACATGTATTGCTCAAAAAAGGTGGGAAGCAAGCTAAAACCTAAAAATAAGGCTTCTGTCTTTTCTATATAAAAATTCTAACATAAGTTACTCCAGAAGTCACCTACTGGACTACATATCTTTTCCTTACTACGTATGTAAGATAAAATATACTTACCAACATTGGGGTGGTGCACAGGACTAGAACTTCGAACAGGTTGTAGCATTCTGGGAGTCAGAAGTGGAGGTATTGGAGAATTTGAAGCTCCTAAGACATGAAAAATACTTACATTTAGGCTTACATTATTGAAATTATGTCATAAACAGCGTGCATATTGTGTCACATGCATGTGCGTGCAAGGGGGAGGAGTCAAGATCTGGCCATGAGCAATTCTGACATGACAGTACATACTGTAAACAAAGATACAGAAGAGATCAAACAAAGTGTGCACTCAGCACAGGCTAGGAGGCAGAGTGAGAAATTGTTGAGGCAAAGAGAGAGGGAGCGACAACTGAGACAACAAGCGGCCCCAGAACAGCAACAACAACGACTCCAGGCTAGGTGAGAGAGGTATCGACTTACAGTGCAATATGAAAGGCCTGAACAGTGACAGCAGTGTCTACAGACTAGATGAGATAGTGAGCGGCCATTTTGGGAACACATTTCTTCATTACAAGACCTGAACTTTGTTATCAGCAAACTATGAACTCGAGTATGGAGTACTCGACTTTAAACTTCACAGGGCCAACTCTCAGTGATGCTATAACCTGTAACCCCCAATTTAGCCCGATTGCTATCACCAGCCTGGTGCTATTTGGGTTTACTTTCTCTGTTTCCTGGCGTAGCATTCCTTACACTGTTATGTACAAGCTTTCCCCCATGAGAGTAAGGGGATTACTGGGGGGCATTGTTCTGTGTGAGACCTGGATCTTTACTGGTATAGTTACTGGGTTCTATCAGGACTTTGAGTCGACCGTTAGACCCTACACTGCATGGTGGGTATTTGCATTTGTGTCTTTTATCGGGATCTTTTCTCCAACTGTACACATACATGTATTGCTCAAAAAATGTGGGAAGCAAGTTACTAAAAATGAGGCTTCTGTTTTTTCTACACAAAAATTCTAACATAAGTTACTCCAGAAGCCACCTACTGGACTACATATCTTTTCCTTACTACGTATGTAAGATAAAATATACTTACCAACATTGGGATGGTGCACAGGACTAGAACTTCGAACAGGTTGTACAATTCTGGCAGTCGGAAGTGGAGGTACTGGAGAATTTGAAGCTGAAAAATGACATGAAATATAAATGATGAATCACACTGCCAGGTGCAAGATTTGTGTAGTAAACAGATGGTGGAAGTACATATGAGAATGGGTGCATGTCTGAATGATCATATAAAGTCCTATACACTCTCTTCTTGCAGATAGTGTCACAGTTGTACACTGACCGTAATCAGAACACCAATCGTTAGTTACTGTTCATGCACGTACCTAATACTACCAATAATTATTCTTTCATTTTATAATGAGATCTCCACATTCAATTTAGATTGCACATACATGTACATGTATGTAATGGAAGTTTGGGGCTGGTGAGACTTGCATATTTGTTGTTGTTGTTTCCAAAGAGACTACTTAGACTATCAGAACCTCAGTGGCTTTGCTAAATATGCTGTTAAACTGCCCAGTGGCTTTGGATGAATTGAGTGCATAAGACAGGGCCAATTCTCGACTATGGCCTAAGTGCATGAGAGGTGCCTTGCATGCAGTTAGTTACAGAGGTGTAGCCAATTGAACTTGGGGAATGATTGAATGGGGTGTGGCAGGTTCAATACTGTATGAATACTGTATCACGGACACTGTCAGTAGTAATATTTATAAATACAACCGAAGAAGCTGCAGCCCTCCAGCAGCTCACATGGTGAGCTGTAGTTATTACAGAAATGGCAATGAGAGTACTTACTGAATACTAGAAATGTGTAGCATAACAGATTTTCCCTGCTTTGCCATAAAACATGCATATACGTATGTGCATGTACACCTCCAATACACACAACACTGTAGTAGTAATACTCACCAGTACTATGCATAGTGGCCACTTGGTGTTGCTCAGAATGCTGCTGCAGGGAATGCTGCTGCTGCGGGGAATGCTGCTGGGGAATGCTGCTGCGGGGAATGCTGCTGCGGGGAATGCTGCTGCGGAGAATGCTGCTGCGGAGAATGCTGCTGCGGGGAATGCTGCTGCAGGGAATGCTGCTGCGGGGAATGCTGCTGCAGGGAATGCTGCTGCGGGGAATGCTGCTGCAGGGAATGCTGCTGCAGGGAATGCTGCTGCGGAGAATGCTGCTGTGGGGAATGCTGCTGCAGGGAAGCATTTGGACTCCAATCAGGTTGCAGCACACCAGAATGTGAAATTGGTCCAGGAGCTGCTCTAGGAACGGCTAGGAAAGACAAGATAATTTATCGATAGTAAGATATACATGTACAGTAGTAGCAAGAATGTTATATCACAGAGATCTTGAATGTGATCAAACAAGATTGGCAAATTTGGCACTTTCATGTGGCTGAGCGGTACTTTGATGTTGCACTTTTTTTTGTTGCTAAGATCCCATTTAGGCCACGTATAGTGCTGAGTAGGCTATTTGTGAGTAAAATCCAGCCTGAAGTCTGTAGTAGTGTTTGTGAGTATACCTGAAAGGCTAGCAGGCAGCTTGTCAGACAGATGGTCTTCCAGTCTTCTCTAGTCATTTGTCTTTAGGAAAATGACCTTTCTATCTCGTAAGACTCCGCCCCTTTTTGCGGCCAGCTGGCGTTTGTGTAGCCCTGGCTTAAGCAGCGGTGAGTTGTAGCTAGGCTGTATGAGTGTATAACTTAGTAACTGAGGGGTTAGGGGAGAAAAGCCTATATGGTTTTCTTGTGAGTAGGCTGACTGTCGTAACCCTGGGTTGACTCTACTCCAGCAGGCATGGGTTGTGGCGATATTTGATTGGCAAGTCCGAATTGCAAAATGACTGAATTTGTGAATAGCCACGCAGTTTTAGCTGTAAAACTGGATTTGAAGTGTTCCTGTGAAAAAGCATACATAAGATTTTGGCCTGTCCTGTGTAGGTTGTGTGTAGGTAACGAAGAGGGGTCAGACTGTGCGGGGAGTGCAATTTTAGCAATAGAGGTTTTTGTGAATATTAAGCAGAGGGGGTATGGACTACGTATCTTTCCTTACTATGTAAGATAAAATATACTTACCAACATCGGGGTGGTGCACAGGACTACAACTTTCAACAGGTTGTAGCATTTTGGCAGTTGGAATTGGAGCTACTGCAGAACCGGAAGCTCCTAAGACATGAAAAATGACATGAAATATAAATGATGAATCACACTGCCAGGTGCAAGATTTGTGTAGTAAACAGATGGTGGAAGTACGTATGAGAATGGGCGCACGTCTGAATGATCATATAAAGTCCTATACACTCTCTTCTTGTAGATAGTGTCACAGTTGTGCACTGACCGTAATCAGAACACCAATCGTTAGTTACTGTTCATGCACGTACCTAATACTACCAATAATAATTCTTTCATTTTATAATGAGATCTCCACATTGAATTTCAATTTAGATTGCACATACATGTACATGTATGTAATGGAAGTTTGGGGCTGGTGAGACTTGCATATTTGTTGTTGTTGTTGTTGTTTCCAAAGAGATTACTTAGACTATCAGAACCTCAGTGGCTTTGCTAAATATGCTGTTAAACTGCCCAGTGGCATTGAGTGCATGAGAGGTGCCTTGCATGTAGTTAGTTACAGAGGTGTAGCCAATTGAACTGGGGGAATGATTGAATGGGGTGTGGCAGGTTCAATACTGTATGAATACTGTATCACGGACACTGTCAGTAGTAATATTTATAAATACAACCGAAGAAGCTGCAGCCCTCCGGCAGCTCACATGGTGAGCTGTAGTTATTACAGAAATGGCAATGAGAGTACTTACTAAATACTAGAAATGTGTAGCATAACAGATTTTCCCTGCTTTGCCATAAAACATGCATATACGTATGTGCATGTACACCTCCAATACACACAACACTGTAGTAGTAATACTCACCAGTACTATGCACAGTGGCCACTTCAGAATGCTGCTGCTGCAGGGAATGCTGCTGCAAAGAATGCTGCTGCAGGGAATGCTGCTGCAGGGAATGCTGCTGCGGAGAATGCTGCTGCGGGGAATGCTGCTGCAGGGAATGCTGCTGCAGGGAATGCTGCTGCAGGGAATGCTGCTGCGGAGAATGCTGCTGTGGAGAATGCTGCTGCAGGGAAGCATTTGGACTCCAATCAGGTTGCAGCACACCAGAATGTGAAATTGGTCCAGGAGCTGCTCTAGGAACGGCTAGGAAAGACAAGATAATTTATCGATAGTGAGATATACATGTACAGTAGTAGCAAGAATGTTATATCACAGAGATCTTGAATGTGATCAAACAAGATTGGCAAAATTGGCACTTTGATGTGGCCAAGCGGTACTTTGATGTTGCCTTTCAACAACTTTTTTTTTCTTGCTAAGATTCCATTTAGGCCGTGTATAGCGCTGAGTAGGCTATTTGTGAGTAAAATCCAGCCTGAAGTCTGTAGTAGTGTTTGTGAGTGTACCTGAAAGGCTAGCAGGCAGCTTGTCAGACAGATGGTCATCCAGTCTTCTCTAGTCAGTTGTCTTTAGGAAAGTGACCTTTCTATCTCGTAGACTCCGCCCCTTTTTGCGGCTAGCTGGCGTTTGTGTGGTCCTGGCTTAAGCAGCGAATATTTGATTGGCAAGTCCGAATTGCAAAATGACTGAATTTGTGAAGAGCCACGCAGTTTTAGCTGTAAAACTGGATTGGAAGTGTTCCTGTAAAAAAGCATACATAAGATTTTGGCCTGTCCTGTGTAGGTTGTGCGTAGGTAACGAAGAGGGGTCAGACTGTGCAGGGAGTGCAATATTTGGAATTCTAGCAATAGAGGGTTTTTTATGAATATTCAGCAGAGGGGGTAATTAGATGCTTACTTATTATCATGTGGGTGTAGGCTGGGATGTTGCCAACATAGCCATCAACTTGGTTCGGAGATTCGACTTCAACCCTACTCAGACCCCCTTCTTACCCCAAGAAATCTTAGTAACAGCCAAGATCACACCTGGCTGGTGAAAATATTGATACTACACATGCAGGATCTGCGTGATACATATATACTCTACCAAAAAAGAGGGTGTGTATACACTCCCAAGTGTTGATTAAATAACTCAACACAGCAGAACTGGGAGCTCGAGGCTCCACATATTATCGTGATCCTGAAGGTAAGGGTGAAATTTTCAATTTCTGTTTCAGTGACGAGACATGATCAAAACAAAACTTTATATATGTCCTTATGTGTCCCCATCATGGCACACGTGCAAAATGGCGTATCTGGCAGTTATATGGATGCCGTCTTCGAATTTGTGGAGTCAGAGATCTAGACAAATCTATCACACAGTTTTACCAAGGGAGGCTTATTATAGCTCCAAGGTTCAAGTTTGTGTAGCCTCTACATAACTAGAGATATGAGCGCTAGAAGCAGCGGCACGATCAAGAATGCAAATGTGAGTTTTAAGCAGCACAGCCCATCTCTCCACTCCCCCATACCAGCTGTGGTTAATCCTTGGGTATATGTTTTAGATTAAAGGCATCAATCTCCCAAAGACAATTAAGGTTTCTTTGGGGGGGGGGGGGGGGGGCCCATTTGCCTTCAAAGTCCCAATTTCTTAAACAGCAATATTCAAGATTATAAACACGCAATACATGCATAGTACATTTAATATGTTTTCTAGATCATTTGCAGAGAGGCGTTCTGGTGACTCAATTGCGATCACTATCAAACAAGAAAGCCAAAGTGATTTCACAATCATATTCATCATCTTCATCTGAGAGAAACTTCAGAATCTGTAAACTGAAGCATTACCAACAGGACTAGAACGACAGATCTTAATAGCTGGGGAACATTGTTTCCAGCACCACAAGAGTTGAAATGTACTTGTGATTTTACCTCCAGATTGCATGAGAAACAATTCCAGAGATCTATTAAGCCTAAACGTTTCTGGGGGGGGGGGGGGGGGGGGGGGGGCATGCCCCTAGACCCCCTAAATGGTACGCTTGTGCACGCTATTCAGTTGCCCCCCCCCAAACATTCATGTTTTCTAAAAGAAACCCTAAAAGACTGGAGTACTGATGTGCATGGTTCTGGGTTAGTTATATATAGGAAAGATTTTCAAACAGTGTAGTTCTATCCATACCCCCCCATCCCTACATCTTTAGATAATTTTCCCACCATGCCTTTAAAAAAATAAAAGAACATACATGTACATGTATATGGATGGGGAATGCCATTCCTACATCTTTTGACATTTCTACCAGCCGGACACATGCGAAGTGCATGTTCAGCTTGTTCCTAAGATTACTTCTCCCATGTTTATCCGTCTGTTTGCTTGCTTGTGCATCCGCACTATTAGCACATGCGCCAAATTACATCATTTTGTTACTATGCCACTATAGCGTAAGTGGCCCATTCTCGCGCAGTTTTTGTACCCGGGTCCACTGCTTCAAAACAGAACAGCGTATGAACTTCAAACTTTCGCTGCTGCATTGAGTCTACAATTATACTATTCATATTACGAGATTATGGACTGAAACGCATATTCTCCAAACTGACGCGGTCAAACACAAGGCGCCTCATATGCCAATTGTCGCGCACGAGTACTTAATGTCGCTTACCATACTTTCTGCTAATACCAAATGTCACGCAGTTCCAATTGTTGCTGACCGTGCGGATTTTGTTCCAGGTCCACAGCTTCAAAACGGAACAGAGTATGAACTTCAAACTTTCACAGTTACATCATTTCTACGCGATGTAAGTGAGTTTGTAAAAATAGTACGTATACTCTGAAATTCATGCTACTGCGTGACAATAGGTACTGCGCGACATATGGCCACTTATGCTAGTCACGAGCACAATGGAAGTTTGCAGGCTCAATAGGCCAAGATACATCAAGTTAACTTTTTTGTTGCCTAGATGGCAAAAAAAGGGTGAGTAGCAATGATACTTATGTTTTGGCAAGCTCTGGCAGCTAACTGGAAGCGCGTGATGAAATTTGCTGAGTCAGCACTTTTGCTGTGCAAGCTGAGACAAGCTGATCCATTCACAGCTGCATTTAGCTTGCTTCCCCGAGTACAACCTACAATTGGATGGTTTATTTGGAAATACCCACTGGTACGTACTGTAAACAAAGATACAGAAGAGATCAAACAAAGTGCGCACTCAGCACAGGCTAGGAGGCAGAGTGAGAAATTGTTGAGGTGAAGAGAGATGGAGCGACAACTGAGACAATAAGCGCCCCCAGAACAGCAACAACGATGACTCCAGGCTAGGTGAGAGAGGTATCGACTTATAGTGCAACATGAAAGGCCTGAACAGCGACAGCAGCGTCTACAGACTAGACGAGATAGTGAGCGGCCGAGAAGGCAACAGGAAAACAGGGAACAGCATCAGCAACGTCTAGCGCCGCAGACGGGATATGGGAAGCTTAGCCAAGTTCAAGACAGATCTCTGAATTTTCACTTGATTACTGCCGTATATGCAATCACATAATGTTTACAGACAAGGCAAAGACTGTGAGTTGTACCAGTTTATTGAGCCTGCCCCTCAGAGATTACAGGAAAATTCTGTAGTCTGCTCCAAATGTCACACACAAGTAATGAAACAAGACTGATAATTCATATCTAAAAACCAGCCGAGTGTTTTTTTACATTAATCATCCAACTGAAGGTTGTGCTCAGCAACAGGTCAGTCTAAGCTAAATGCAGCTGTAGAATGGATCAGCTTGGCTAGACAGTCTCATCATGTACAGTTTCCAGCGAAAGTGCTGACACAGCAATTCGTAATGCGCTTCCAGTTAGTGATCAGAACAGAATTATCATTGTTACCTACCACTCTTTCGCCGTCTAGGCAACACAAAACTAATCTAGCTTTACGTACCTTGGCCTATTGAGCCTGCAAACTTCCAGTAGCTTCCAGTGCGCTTGTGGCTATAGTGGCATAGTAACGGAATGATGTAACTTAGCGCACGTGATAATTGTGGACGAACACCCACACACACACACAAACGCAAAAACGTAAAGCAATCTTAGTGCCAGCCAGGCGCACGCTTCGTGTGAGCCCGGCTGGTAAAAACAGTGGCCATACTTAATACTTGTAATGACTGACCATTACCTCCTTCACTAGACAGTGAATATATACTACTTCATACAATGTCGTGCTGAGACATATAAAGTCTTTTTAAAGACTACTTGTTAGATATGAAATACCAACCTTGTTAATTCTAACCACACACACACCACAATCCCCTACATGCCGGACCATAAAAACTTCAATAATGCATGTGCATTAAATGGAGTCAGTACCCCTTCGCTCTCTCTTTGACTACTGTGCACTCCTATGACCTGCAATCCTTGCCCATATTGCCTATTGTTTGTGGTGTCTTTAACTATAACTGACCCTACTAACACTTCGTAATAAGTTGTGAATGAATTGCTGCACATCGTATAGTGTAGTGTGTAGCTGTCGTCTGATCTTATGACCTGAGTATACATGAAAGTAACAGTCTATGTAGCTACGAGCTCCACAACCACAACCACAACCACAACCATTCACTTTTCTCATCCCCAAAAAATCAACAGAAACAAGTCACAAAAACCATCATGGTGCTTATGTGGGATGAAAGAATGTGGCTGGTACGTGTAGCAGCTGTATCTCTGTATTCTCTTCTCTGAAATATGACTTATAGCAACTCACATTTACAATAAAGCACACTCTAAGTACTATAATTGCCCTGCAGAAGGCATGCTGCATTAGTACAAGAATTAACAAATACATTGCGGCTTATTCACTCGCATGCTTGTAATTTAGGGAGACAACAGCTTGGTGAAACTGAATTCAACAACTACTGGATGTCGTGCGGTGTAACTTGCTTACAAGTCAATGAGACAATATCTAGCTCTGTGAAACTTGAATTTCAATTGGATCTCAATACACGAGTTTGAGGTTGAATTTCAGTGAAGGCGTAACCTCCATTACATTGTCGTACTCTTGACAAAAATAAAATGTAGTGGCAAGCACTCACCTGGGCGGTACTCTATGATATACTTCACAAATGCAAATTTTCCTGAAAGTGCATACAATGTCTTTGGAACAAATTTTACATTTTAAACTCATTGCTACCATATGCATCGATCAGCTACCACGCAGCAGAATGCTGCATTTCATCATCATGGTCACTACTGGTAAACTTGCAAACGTTCCTCTTGACTTCAAGGGTTTGGGAGCACTTTTCACTACCTTGCTGCATCTAAGGGGCCACTAGAATAAGATAATAGCTATTTGCATCTAGAATAGTGATTTCTCTCCTAGTCACACATTGTAATTAAGTTAATTCTTATTTTTGCACCCGTGAGTATACCCGCAAAGAGTGCAATCTCATGCACCATATGAAAATTTCCCATGTACATACTATCGTATAGCAGGAAATTTTCACCAGGGGTAAAGTTTCGGCAATTTCGCCAGTCGGTTTAAGCGGTGAAATTTTAACCGGTGAAAATTTTGTCAGTTAAAAAATTTTATCGGGTGAAAAATATGACCGATGAAGTTTGATGTGAAAGTCATGAGTGCATGAACAAGTTGTCAAGTACCGTCAACCATGGCTTTGCTATGTTATATGCAGGTTCTGTCACGTCGCGGAGAGCTCCCTGATGCTCACACTCACTCACATGCGCATCACTCGATCGTGCCGTCCATATTTAGCGCTCATATCTCTACTTACACATAGGCTACACAACCTCTACTAACTTGGGAGCCATTTTGTACACGTACTGTGTAGAATGTGATTTTGTCCAATCGTGTGTGTGCAAAAATAGATCTGGCGAAGTTTTCCCGCACTACTACACTATTGGCTTTGGCGACAATTTTCCCCGGTGAAAATTTCCCACTATACGGTATACAGTATATAGGTACATGTATCTCTACGAGTCACTCTTCCCCAGAAATTTAAAGGCACATGTACAAAATAGCACCTCATCCAGCTAGTAGTCACAGCATTGAATAGTAGTGCATTTAGCCCTGTCTACAGCTCTTTTACCATCTAGGAAAAGCAGATCATATTGTGAATGTGGTATATATAAATTGGATGTATATACATAAGCATATGTACCTATAATATACGGAAAATGTAAAGCAATCTTAGGACCAGCCAGGCACACGCTTTACACCCACCCAGCTGGCATGGTAAAATATAAGAACGCTTACATGAACATCCCAGCCAGAAGCCACCTACTGGACTACGTATCTTTTCCTTACTATGTATGTATAAGATAAAATATACTTACCAACATTGGGGCGGTGCACAGGACTAGAACTTCGAACAGGTTGTACAATTCTGGCAGTTGGAATTGGAGCTACTGGTCCAGGAGAATTTGAAGCTCCTAAGACATGAAAAATGACATGAAATAATATATGATGAATCACACTGTCAGGTGCAAGATTTGTGTAGTAAACAGATGGTGGAAGTATGTATGAGAGTGGGTGCATGTCTGAATGATCATATAAAGTCCTTTATACACTCTCTTCTTGCAGATAGTGTCACGGCTGTACATGCATGCAGACTATAATCAGAACATCAATCATTAGTTACTGTTCATGTACCTTCTACGGTGGCCCGGTCCGTCACTTTGTACTTTGCTTTCGACTTTGTCATTTTCGTGTTTTCGCCTAATTGGGACATACTGTATTTCGGCTAATTAGAACCGAATTGGTCACCGATTCGCCGTATCGCTCACCGATTCGGTTCTAATCAGCCGAAATACGGCATGTCCCAATTAGGCGAAAACGCGAAAATGACAGAAAGCAAAGTACAAAGTGACGGGACCGGGTAACCTTCAATATCAATACTTATTCTTTCATAATGATATCTCCACATTCAATCTACAAAAGATCGCACATACGTACATGATATTCTAAATGGATTGAGTGGAAGTTTGGGACTGGTGGGACTTGCGCTGTTTTTTTTCCAAACAGAATTGGGTGATGCAGCATGCTCAGCAATGGCAAGACTTCTCTGACTCTCCTCTTCTGGTTACTGCCTTGCGCTTCTTCAATCTGGTCTCTACTCGCCTGCACTACTTACGGTACACATTGGCCCTGCCTTATGCGCAAAATATTCATCTTCATCCAAAACCACTGAGTAGTTTAACAGCACATTTAGCAAAGCCACTGAGGTTTCTTAGACTGTAATATAAGTACATTGTACTCTCTGGGATGAGACTAAGGTGTTGGACGAGGTGGCTAACAATACCACTCTACTCATCAAAGAAGCGATCCACATCCACCTCACAGACACAGAGAAGCTGTTGAATAGAGATAAAGCGGTTGCCATCTATGGAGCCCCGCCCATCGGATCACGAATACTGCGTCAAACTCCACTGACCAGCAATGATGTCACAACCGATGCCGAAGCAAAGCTGACTCAAGCCAAAGCTGACTCAAGCCCAGCTGAAGCTGAAGCTACTCTGCTTACCTTGAACTAATTAATTAGCTTTTCTGATTGTGTATATAAGGCCCCAGTTTTGTATTGCACCCAGAAGACGGCCTTTGATGAGTATTTTTTTTTCATTAAGGTTGGAATTGAAGAACTTCAGAATGAATAAACTGTAAGTACTGGCTTTGAATCAGGGCGAAAATTCACACTGCTCTCATTTCTTGGAACAGTGAGCCTTTGTACAAACAGCTACAAACCTATATTGGAATCTTGTTTATGGTGTATAGATAATCACAAATTACCAGTTGGGTATATGCATAAAGTGTGTGCCTGGCTGGTCTTGAGATTGCTTTATTTTCGTATTTGTCTGTTGTTTGTTTTGTTTGTGTGACATTACTTATCGCATACACAAATTTATGTTGTACATTAGGTATATTATGTAACCATAGCACAATGGAAGCAACCAGATGTTTGCAGGCCAAGCTATAAGCAAGCTAGTGGTGCCTAGATAGTGAAAGAGTGATGACAGCCCTGCATGTTTTGCATGGCAAGGTATATGGCTGCTAACTGGAAATGCACTGTGAAAGTGCTGAGTCAGCACTTGCTCTGTATAATCACAACCTGGGAGTGAAGCTAGCTAATGGGATATGTATAATGTTTGCTGCAATTTACTTACCAATACTGGGATCTTGACTAAAACTTTGACCAGGTGGTAGCATATTGAGTACAGCAGAATCTAAAAGAGTGAAAAATGACAATGTAAACTCGTTTTAGTATAAAGCGCAGAAAGTATTAAAACATGCCACTTTCAAACTAGCCCTATGAGCCTGTGGGCTTCGCTTAGCTTGGTGGTCCCCTACATTATTCTTTTGGATACATACACATGTACGTACTTTCATCCCATTTCTCAGCCACGTTTAGCCGAGATTGTTCATCATGGAGTATGGTAGTACTACGTAGGATTCCATATAACAGAAAATAATGGCCACTGCATTAAAATTAATAAGTTGGCTATAGACATAGTCATACTAGAGTAACACCTTTCATTCTCGTAACAAGATTGATAATATTGCTATAATTAATATCGATAAAGTACCACATTGGGAAGTCACTAATTTACATGTAACAGGTGAAAAAAATGCATGTTTTTGTGCTTTATGTACATGTTACATGAAAGCACTTAGTAAGTATTTTTCCATTTAGAGCCTACTTTTTTCCCAATGACATAGCAGAAAAAGAGTATTGTGCTTCTTTAGAAACTCCTTTTTAGCCGAACTAGCACCACTGGGTGGATACACATAAGGGAGTGTGCTATGTCATTGTGATGCCTTTGGGTCACGAGGTATAATAAAAATTTTAGTTAGAGTTTCAGAGCTGGGATAGGACTAAAATATGGCATTTCAGATGATGTAGTTCCACGAATGAAATGTCACTGTGAATGTCACAATATCCTGCTACCAATACATTAAAAAAAATTATGAGTATGTAGCTTACCATTCAGAAAATGTGTGCCTACTTTTCATTTGCTATATATAGGAATGACTAGCCTAATGCTCAGTCTCCACTCCCAGTTTTTTTTTTCACACAAAAAAAGTGTGGGAACAAAGCTAATAGGAACGTTGACAGTAAGCACATTTTTCAAGCATTCACGCTTAGCAATTAACCACCCGTTCTACACACTATTTATATAATTATTTGGTACACAGATATTTAGTGTATTCCCCTGTTTTCACTCCCTTAGCTACCTAGTGTGGGAGCAGTCCTGTCAGAGTTGCAGTTTAGTAGTTTACACAAAGATCCTCCATACCTTGAAACTGCATCTGCACAGTGAAATCAGCTCACCCACACAGTGTTAGGGCATGTCCTGCATCATGCAGTATAATGCAGGTGAAAACTCTTATTAACAAGACTGATATTTCATATCTAAAAACCAGCCGGGTGTTTTTTTACATAAATCATCCTACTGAAGGTTGTGCTCAGCAACAGGTCAGTCTAAGCTAAATGCAGCTGTAGAATGGATCAGCTTGGCTTGACAGTCTTATCATGTACAGCTTCCAGCGAAAGTGCTGACATAGTAATTTCATTGTGCGCTTCCAGTTAGCAATCAGAACTTGCCAAAACAGAATTACCATCGTTACCTACCACTCTTTCACCGTCTAGGCAACACAAAACTATTGTAGCTTGACGGACCTTGGCCTATTGAGCCTACAAACTTTAGTAGCTTCCACTGCGCTCGTGGCTATAGTGGCATATGTAATGAACGCTCTCGGGTGGCTGGAACAGATAGCAAGAAGGTTCTCCAATTCCACCCCTCAGGCAGACTAGACAGCCAATAGGCCCCTTATTTCTATCGCGGTGGGACTGATCAGTTGGCTACCGCGCTCTACCAGCAATTGCAACAAGATCATATGGTACAGAGTAGGCCAGGACTACTCGGTATGGTTGCCTACAGCACTGGTAGTGACCACGACCAATCATCAGGACTGCCAAAACTGCTAGCAACTGTACATGTGCCGTCAGAGCCCGTTAGGGACCAACCGGTAAAATCTCTCCTTCCGGAAAGACCCGGCCAAACGGGTGCTCCAGGCACATGCACAGTTGCTAGTGATTTTGGCAGTCCTGATGATTGGTATCTGGTCTGCCTGAGGGGTGGAATAGGAAAAACCTCTTGCTATAGTGGCATAGTAACGGAATGACGTAACTTATTGCACATAATAATTGTGGATGAACACAAACACAGACAGACGCGGGAATGTAAAGCAATCTTAGTACCAGCTGGGCGCACGCTTCACGCGCACCCGGCTGGTAAAAATTGCCCCTAACCGTCTGCTATATTAAGCACTTTGAACTTGGTAGCATATTGCTTGGATGGTGAATGTTATGAACAAACTCACACACATACACACACACTCATACATGACTATACTGCAGTTCTTCCCTCTAATCTGCTGCTACACTCATCAGAGGGTCTTATTAGTACAAAGGTTCAATCTCTGGATTCTGGGAGGTTAAATCCAACTTCCATCCATCCGTATAGGCCAGAATGTGCTGTACAACTACGTATGTCATCAGGATTTGCTACGTAGTTTATCCAATACAGACCTGTATTTCATCGTCTATTCCTTATATAGACATAACCTCTACACACTGAGTGCCCGCTCTTCTATTCACCTATGTCTCTTCTCACCCGTTTCTCTGCACTAACATAATCTTTACCCTTGGGAGTGCAGTTACTCTCAGTAAAAAGTGAAATTTTATTTTCATACAAAATAAAACCACACATTATGATTCAATGAAATAGCTATAGGAACGCATGTTTGAATAATTAGAACAATCAACAGTCATATCATACCAGTAAATGTTGTTGTACCGATAAGCAGGAGTAACAAGTTTACAACACTGGATTTGGCCAGTGGATGGATATTGGCAATTGGAAGTGGATCCTGAACATCGAGAAAAGACTGCAATCACCACTGGCCAGGGATTGTATGAGTTCCGAGTGATGCCATTTGGGCTGTGCAATGCTGCAAGTACATTCCAGTGGCTGATGGAGCTAGTACTGGTCAGTGGTTAAGGAGGAACATCTGCCTAGCCAGCTTGGATGACATTGTGGTGTTTGGGCGCACCTTTGAGGAACATTTGCAGAGGCTACAAATTGTTCTGAGTCGGCTAAGGGATGCCAATCTCAAGAAATGCCAGTTCTGCCGTCAAAGTATCTCTTTTCTTGGGCATGTCATTTCGCACCATAAAGTCAGTGCAGACATTACCAAAATTGAGAGCATTGAGAAATGGCCAGTGGCAATCAATGTAAAAGAGTTGCGTAGCTTCCTTGGATTGGTATCACACTACCACCGCTTTGTGAAAAGATTTGCGGAGATTGCAGCCCCTTTGCACCGTCTGCTGTAGAAAAGCGCACCTTGATATGGTCACAGAAGACTGTGCCCTGGCTTTCAATTCTCTAAAACAAGAGCTATTGTCAGCCCCTGTCCTTGGCTACCCACAAACAGACAGCACTTTCTATCTCAACACAGATTCCAGCAAGAATGGAATTGGAACTGTCCTTTCCCAAAAGCAAGAAGGAGTCATTGCCTATGGCAGTAGGTCCCTGACCAAAGCTGAAAGGATTTACTCTGCCACTCGGAGGGAACTGCTTGCTTCCGTCTACTTTGTGTCAACAATCATCACTGCGGCCAAGATCATGAAAACCAAGTTACTTCAGCCAGAGTGTTTGCTGTGTTGGATGTTAAGTTAATTGTTAACCCACGGCTGTTGCCATAGACTCCACATGAGAAGCTCAACTAGCAGACCCTAATCTGAAGAGTGTCATTGAGTGGCTGGAAGCTGGAAGAAGACGACCCTGTACTTTAGAAATTTAAGGCATTCGAACCAGGCTGCGGAGCCTCTGGGCCCAGTAGAACCAGTTGAAATTCTCCCAAGGAGTATTATTCCGATGCTGAGAGGATGCCAGTGGAGCTACAAGTTACTCATCATACCACACTACACATTGAGAAGGAATGTTGAAGACTGGTGTCCACAATACCCCAGCTGTGCCAGTCGGAAGTCTCCGAGCCAGGCACCCTGTGCATCTTCAGTCCCAAGTTACGTATGTTGGTTATCCAATGGAACACATTGCTTTGGACATACTGGGCCCACTACCAACAGCAAGACATGGCAACAAATCGCCTCGTTCTCAGGCCTTCCCCACACAAGCAAGCGAAGCAAGTGAGGTGAAGCGGAAAGAGGCCTGGTCAATTTTATCACGTGCACAACCGCCGTCTAATTCAATTGCATATGAATCTTAGCAACGTACCCATGCAATAGAGCCACGTATTGGGTAGTACTGTCCTGTCTTTCGCGAAAAAGGCGACAGTTTGACTGTACAAGGCGGAAAGACAAGACAATTGTTTTTTGGACTATTCCTACCTACCAAGAGACCGAGAATGTGTCAATGGCGGATGTGTCAAGCCCAAGGATGGCTCAAGTCTTCCAGATACTGACAGCAAATGCTGCACAGTGGTGAGTTTAGTTGCAAGTACGTTTCAGGTTGGCAGTTTGATAGCGTTTATACTTTTAAGGACCCTTGGTAGTGCTATAAAAGCTAGTCATAAGTATGACTATGACAGAACTTACCTGATCAGATCGTTTGCTGTTAGTACCCAGCACACTTTAGCCATCCTTGTGCTTGATACACCCACCATCGATGCATTCTCGGACTCTTAGTAGGTAGAGACAGCCCAAAAAAACAATTATCTTGTCCTCATCTGCCTTGTACAGTGAAAACTGCCTTCGTTTGCCTATTGACATGATGTTTGGCAAAACTCCTGATCCAGTACAAGAACATACGGAATATGCCATAGAATTACGATTTCATGATCTCGTCTGGAGAAGGCCTTTGAAAAAGAGAGAAAACACACAAACGCAACCCAGAAAAGGCAAAAAGATCAATATGATCACCAGGTGTCTGGAGGAAGATATCAAGTGGGAGACCGAGTCTGGCTCCACACACCTGCCGTACCAAGAGGCAGATCTTGGAATCTACATCGGCCTTGGAAAGGACCATTTGTGGTCATCAAGGCTCTGTCAAATGTCACATATAGGATCCAATCTGAGAATCCAAAACGGAGGCGTCGCAGGCAAGACTTATAATACGTACATTTCAATCACCTGAAGCCATGCCACACACCGGCCCACAACGGTACAGATGAAACCAGGCGACTTGAGCCAAGTGAAGTTGAGAGACAACAACCAGATATTGAGACTGATGGTGACGATGATGCAATGACTCTCGTTTGGCACCCAACTGTGAATGAACATGAAGCTCAGCCTAGGAGGCCAGGTGAATGTGGTGGAGCGACCTGGGGTGGAAGACTAAGGAGAACAACTCACCCTCTGGATTACTATGCATCCCACACCCACAATGCCATCCATCTAATCACCCTTCCTGAGCCACGAGGTTGTAACTTCCAAGAAGTGCATGCACAAGTGATCGATGCTGAACTCCGAAAACCTAGATTAGTCATATCCACTACGTATCTGTAATTGCTTTGGGTGGCTGTAGTAGACAGTATTCCAACGAATACAGTGACGAATCCATTGCTCACTTGACTTGGTAAGTGAATAAATACTACACTACGACTTTCAGTACACCATTTTTTGTAGAAACAGTGCGTGGTTGCATCATGTATGTGACGATAATAATGAGCCAACCACAAAAGTCTTGCTGAGTATTGACCACCACTCAGACAATCCAGGGCAGAACACTGTACTTGTACACACTTGTGCAATATCTCGTGATATTGCCGACTAAACCAGGTAATGAGATAGTTATTATCATGTACTTCTTCCTCTCAGCTCTAAGCACGTTGACTTCTGCATGCTCAAACTAAGCCATGCCTACTGTCAACTGGTTCACAACTAAAATACAAAACTTCTAAACCAATCTGAACAACAGAAGAACAAACAAGTGTTCAAAATAAAGGCTAAAGTAGGTTTACTAATCTTGGAGAGCCACCTGACAACATAAAAGTAGGGCTACGTACACCACAGCATCAGTTCATGATCACGAACTGCATGATGCTGTCAGTCAACATGAGTGCAGTATTTTTATGGCATCCTTATAGGCTCTTCTATGACAGTATTGTTGCTTTCACTAGCTCTTTCATAGCTTGGTTGCTTCCATTGTTGTAACGTCTCTTCAATAGAGTGATTGGCAGTATGGTTGCCACGTAGTCTGCACTTGTTACGCCCACGCAATAGGCAATAACAGATAGGCAATACGGGAAGAGTTATTACCGGCTCATAGAATGTGTAGGAGCAGTAACTCCGTTTAATGCACATCACTGTGGTAAGTACCTAGTAGATGCAGCTCAGTGCAAAAGAACTTGCTGCACCTTCTATGACTATGTGGTATGAGAGCAATACGAACAGAAAATTCTTGTTCATGTCAGAATCATTTTAGCCATTATTGTGCTAGCCTGGCTGAAAAAACAACAACAAAACATTATTAGTCTTTCCGTTATAAAAATACTCCGAAACAAAAGGTACAGCTCATAAAGGTTTTATGTCTACATCTATAGTAAACTTCTACTGTAAAGCATATCTTGACATTTAATGTGGTTGTTACCTACCACTCTTTAGCCGTCTAGGCAACATAAAACTAAGCTAGCTTGATGTACCTAGGCCTATTGAGCCTGCAAACTTCCAGTAGCTTCCAATGCGCTCGTGGCTTTTGTGGCATAGTAACGGAATGACGTAACTTAGCACACGTGATATTTGCGGACGAACACACACACACACACAGACACGAAAACGCAAAGCAATCTTAATTAGTACCAGCCATGATATTCTGTTTTGGCAAGTTCAGATAGCTAACTAGAAGTGCACTACAAAATTGCTGTGTCAGCACTTTCGCTGGAAGCTGTACATGATGAGACTGTCTAGCCTAGCTGATCCATTCTACAGCTGCATTTAGCTTAGACTGACCTGTTGCTGAGCACAACCTTCAGTTGGATGATTTATGTAAAAAAACACCCGGCTGGTTTTTAGATATAAAATATCAGTCTTGCTTTCCCGTGTCATTCCTACATAAGGGGTATACTCCATGATGTACAGGCTCTTGCAGCTGATATGCAACAAGACTGATATTTGGACGAACACACACACACACACACACACACAGAAGCGGGAACGTAAACCAATCTTAGTACCAGCCAGGTGCCTGCTTCGCACGCACCTGGCTGTTAAATACAACTGTACATGTTTTGGTAGAGAAGACACAGCAACATACATACGTAGGCATAGTATGCATGTACGTATATATGTATGTACACTACCTGAGCATGAATACACATGTACTGGCTACGTATAATGACAATTTCTGTTGTGAGGCTCTGTGGCTTACAGCCTTTAAACAGCTAACATACCCAGCAAATTGCTGATGTGACTGCATAGCTAGTGGAAACAGGTGATCTATTATAGTCAAGGATTTGGAGTGGCAATAAATTAAGGTTACTATCACTTAATTCCTTCAGTTAAGTTCTAGCTCTAAGGCTTTCGCCCAGCTACTAAGTGCATTCTCACAATCGCTAAGTCAAACTTCTCTTCCTAGTACTCATGCAGCTAGGCCTATGTTACTCTCTGAAAGTTAGCTGTGACTTACATACCAATGATAGTCGTCCTTCTGCTGTTGTCCAGTTGATCTAGTAAGCTATGAGAAAGCCTATAAGATAGGTCCACCTGCAGCGTTGGCTAGTTCATTTGCAGGTAGCTAAAAGATCTGCAATCCCCTCCAATTAACAAATGGCCCAAAGTGCAAACCACAAACCTACGTACTTACAGAAGCTTTTTACAATATGCAAATAAAAGTAAACAAAGTTTCTGTGCAGCATATCACATAAATCTTGTGTTTCTACAAACATTGTAAAACTTACCTCCCGAAATGTGTATATGCTGTATATTCTGTATAACAGTTGTACTTGTAGACTCCTTTTTGAGTTTCTCTGAGTATTATGCAAAAAAAATACATATGACTCTCCCCGGTAGCCCAAAAATAAGAAAACAACTTAAACTACAATACAGCACTGACGTATGTAAATTGATCGGACATAACAGACCTCATACTCCCTTCAATTAGCGATTACTCCCCAGAAATGAAGGGGTAGTTTTTGCCTGCCCTGATAATCACGACATGCGTATAAACTTCAAATGCTTAGTCTTTCACAATCAAAGAAGCTTTGTGTGTTTGTGGCTATCACTGGGAGACAGCTGTTTGAGAAATTCTTGTACGTGAAAGAGAGCTAAGGACAGGTACACTGTGGTGAAGAAGTGTTATGACCTAGCCCCTGTGAGAAGCTGCCTCATGAGACTTGGTATAAATATGGTCCACAAATACTTACCGAAACAAGTTCTGTGAGTTTGATTGCTTTTCTTGAGGAGAGGAAGCATTCACTTATGGTTACTGAAGACGACAGTAATCTTCTTGTTGGTTTCAGCTAGCCGCATATTTGCTGCTGTTATTATTCATCATAAAGTTAATTTCGAATGTTAAAATTTTTGTGTTTAGTGAGGACTATAATTTTGTATCACCAAAAATTTCCCGAATTATGATGTAAATAATGTAATGTTTGGTATGATGAGGGATTATAGAGGGGTAAAACATACACCATTGTGATCCTTAGGTGATTTCAGTTTCTGTGAGGAGATGCAAAATATTCTGTTTTCAAGCCATATAAAACCCTGTTCTTTAAAGCTACCCGAGATTCGAGTGGCCCAGTGAGAAAGACCTTGAACTGGCAAGCAGAGAGCACACAATTATATGTGTGGAGTGAAGATGTGTCAGGCCGGGCGAAATTTGCCCCTTCCACTCAGGGGCTATCTCGATGCAGCTACTCATTAAAACGGTGAAGGCTCTCTATCCCCAGAATTGAGAGTGCTGTGGCTTTTTAGCGTAGCTAAGCTTTAGCTGTAGTTGACTATGAGCTAAATAAAACCAATGTGGTCACATAAAATGAATGTCAAAAACTGTTATTGCAGCCATAAAACTGAAAGTAAAGAAGCCTTACATATGTGGGATCACAACAGTACACATTCTGCCCCTCTCTGACCCTTCCTTTATAGTATTACCCGTTAATTACACCTCCTTGGCAGCATTGAATGCAAGGTAATGAGACAGTAGTACTCCACATAATATTATAGGGATGGCACAGAAAAAATGCCCGCCCCATTGAATGTGTACAAAATGATATGTTCAAAAGCCTACTATACACATACTTAGTAATGAACTATACCTGTCATTGTCATGTGTTTTCATAACTACAAGTCTGATACAGTCGCTAGAGAGCTTTTCTAAAGTACCACATTGGCAAGTCACTAAACAGGCAAATTGCCTGCATATGTATCTTCTTTCTTTAGCCAGGCTAGCACAATAATATCTGAAGAGATTACAATGATTCTTAAATGGAAAATGGCATTTTCGATGTGGTATTGCACTCACACCATAGCGTTCTCAAAGAAAGTAAACTGTTTGGCAGTGATTCACAAGCGCTCCCTGGCGTATGCTTGTTGCTACACTCTTAAATATTTGGAGAGTAGGATAATGCAACGGAGGTCATGCCTACACCGGGAAATCAACCTCGAGCATGCGTATCGAGATTCAGTTAAAATTCCAATTTCACAGAGCTATAGCTGTTGTTTTGTTGAATCGCAAGCAAGCAAGTTAAACTGCATGAGATCCAGTAGCAATTAGATCCAGAGCTGTTGTCTCACTAAATTACAAGCAAGCAAGATAACTGTGAGGTATTTGTTAAGTGCTGTTCGATGCACCCAGGCATAAATTTCCAAAAACCACATAATGCTTATAAGTTCACATGTACCTCTGTATTGCATTGGACTTCGGCATGGAAACATATCATAATATACATGCAGTTAAGTCACGGTTTCTCTAAATTAATGGCATCATAACAATATGGCTTCAGTGGGGACCAGACCCTCAAAACTGTATTATGCTCATTTGATAATGGACTTTGACCCAAAGCACTGTCATAGCTGTTAGGGGCTTATGGCTGCTAGCTACAGTTCTAGTGAAGAGATATTGCAAGTAGTCAGCTTAGTAGTGAACCTGAAGTACCTGACTCTATTCCAGAGGCTGGAAAAGAATCAGTACCTAGTATCCTCAGCAAGCTGTACTATTATGCTTACTGAAGGCACCGTATTATGCTGGAATATGCTCTTATGCTGCATGATTGATATTATCGGGGCCTAATGATTGACTTAAGAAGTCACTGGAAGAAGAAACTTTGGTTTGTCATAAACCAGAGCATTGTGGGGCGAGCATGAGCGAGGTTATCCGGTTGTATGCGGCGACCTGAATATCTAGCTCTCTGAGCTCTAGCCTGCTCCCTTTCCTACTGCAGTGTGGCTTGTCGGCGGCCTGGAGACGTAGCACTGCTCTCCTCTGAAGGCATCGCTGAAGCCTGATCTCCCCGGCATCGGGAGACTCAGTGACCCTCCTCTCCCTCTCCCGCTGCAGCCTAACTCACTGTCTACACTCGGTATAGGCCACATGGAGTGATGATATATTGGTATGTATGTGGTATGAAACATTTTCGAACATTGCAAACGATATGCAGTATGCGACGGACCATATGGACGGACGGACAGATGGACGTACAGACAAAACTCGAAATTGAACACGCTAGTGTGGGGCTCGCTCACGCTCGCCCAATAACTTATTCATGGAAAATAATGCCGTCCTTAAGAGCAGCCACAAAAAAATAGGTGCTGAACAATAGTAGCCGCAAAATCTGATCACAGATTTTACTGCAACAGTATTCACTTATTTGCCTAAAACAGAGATAAATCTGCCTCTTACTTTCATTAAAATATACCACGAATCTATGAGTCACAGGTTCACACATCAAGACTGCTGTAAGTCATCATATACATACATGTAACTCCAAAACCAGATGGGCAATCATACTCAAATTATATACTGTGGCTCTACTCATCCCTGCTGTAGCCTACACAATGGGCGATTCATGCAGAGAGGGTCACAAATATATCAACCTGAACCCATTATACTTTATACGTATCACTCAGCAGATGACATCACGTAATGAGGAAGACCCTGTCCCTAATAAGGGTATCAGTGTTAAATATTAGTCCACACACAAGACAAGCAATTTACCTTCAATTCTGTCTAGGCGTGTGTTAAATTCTCGACTCAACTGGTCTTTGTACCTTTCAAATCGCTCCAATACAATATTTTCTGTAAAAAGAATTGTTTAGAGTTTACCAAACAGACTTCAACTTGCACACCTCTGCTATAGAAGAATACTGAGCCAATAACATCAGTAAGGGAGCATGTACGTATGACTGAGTTTACATGCCTACACAATCCCCAGTGAAATGTGGTAACACAGTAAGCAATGAACTATGATAATCGTTGAGTGCTAGCATAACCTCGTACCCAGGCCTCCCATGCCTAGATTATATCTCGTAACTGTGGAGGAAAATCACGGTTGTGAGATAAAATCTGGGCATAAGAGGCCTAGGTACGAGGTTATTACCAGCTTCGCGCACGCTCGGCTGGTACTGAGATAGCTTTACGTTCCCGCGTCTGTCTGTGTGTGTGTTCATCCGCAATTATCACGTGCACTAAATTACATCATTGCGTTACTATGTCGCGCCACTATAGCCACGAGCGCAGTGGAGGCTACTGGAAGTTTGCAGGCTCAATAGGCCAAGGTACGTCAAGTTTTGTTTTGCCTAGATGGCGAAAGAGTGGTAGGTAACGATGATAATTCTGTTTGGACAAGTTCTTATCGCTAACTGGAAGTGCACTATGTATTGCTGTGTCAGCACTTTCGCTTGGAAGCTGTGCGTGATGAGACTGCGTAGCCAAGCTGATCCATTCTACAGCTGCATTTAGCTTAGACTGACCTGTTGCTGAGCACAACCTTCAGTTGGATGATTTATGTAAAAAAAAAAAAGGCTGGTTTTTAGATATGAAATATCAGTCTTGTCTTCCTGGAGTGACAAGCAGGATATAACCACTAAGACAGTGAAGCAGGATATAGCCACTGAAGCAGGATATAACCACTGAGCCATAATTTTTTTAATACATACCAATTAGGTTTGCCATCATATATAGGAATGCCGATACAGTGGTATTCATTAGTCAAAGAGAAAGCTTGGCTGATATGATCTTAAGACATTATACATATACATAATACAGCTTGACCCACTAAATATTTATTCTGCTACTGTAAATTCCTTACCGGATGCAAGAGCTTTCATCTCCTCAATCTTTGATGACATACTCAGCTCATTGTAAGCTTGCTCAACTTTTTCAACATACTTTTTGAATGCACCTGTAGGAACACAGACTGTGCTTTGGTGTGAAAATTCATTCCGCAATTCTTGAAGACGGTGTATCACATACCATTCGGGGGTGAGGGCATACAGCTCAGCATCACGGGGAATATTCTTTTCAAGGTGAAACTCACCAATATGAACATCAACTCGAGTAATTTTGGACACTGAGTGGCAAGGTTTGCTTTTGGTGGCTATTATGACCTTACTTCCTAGGTTAGGATTGTATCCACCAAAAGACTGTGTCGTCGATTTCACAGTGCTTGAATCTCGAACGCATGTGATCCCGTCAATTTTGTCTGCAAATAAATACAGACTCGAATATAACAGGACATCACACAGAAGCGTGCCATCCCATTTCTCGCAGTTTCCTGCTGCCAGAAGTGGTGCTTGGTCTGGATATTTCACCTGCCGCTTGATACCTTTGATTTCCATCAACCAATGGCCTGATTCTTCTCCGTCTCTCCAGGTAAATTGGTGTTTATCTTTGACTATTTCTTTAAAAAGCTCTCTCAAAATAGATGGAATATGGTCTATAATTACTCCGCACAAACGAAAGTAGTTGACCCTATTTGGGGGAAAAGTTCTGATAATATACTACAATGACCCATGGTCTATGGGTTAGTTCATCTGTAGTCATCCATAGACCAACACAAAACGACTTAGCCTATTTTTTTGGCAACATTTGTAATGTTTCTTGATCTCCTAAATGGCTGGCACGTGATGTAATCCAACGGTTCCTTAAGCTTAGAAGATGACAGAATTTCAGCCTACACCAATTTCAGTTTCAGCTGCTGTTCACTGTCAGCTTTTATCAACACTTATCAATGAAATTTGTCTGAGGTGAAATCAGGTTACACAGTCTGTGTGGGCACTCCCAGCATGTGTCTGGACATGTCCCACATCATGTGGTAAGATCTACCCGGCTCTCCCCTTACTTGTCCCTGTTTTTTTTTTGTGTGTGGGGAGAGCCTTGGAATGAGGCTACTAAATTGCACGGGGAAAGTGTTAGGTAAAATGCTAGGCACTCTTTTCCCTGGCAGTGAGGGAAAGTGTGTGCGTGTGAACATCTACTGTGACTGTACCCAACAAAACTAACAAGATGGTAATGCATGTTCTAGCTTACAGGGCAGTTATTCCCTGTAATATTTACACCATTACCAGTATCACAAACCTTCTCTGTAGATATTGAGAGTAGAATCACTTGGTTTGTCAGTATTTGAATGAGGCCATGACCCAACTACTGCATGCAGAAGGTAAAATTCATGGGCAGGTTGCACGGTTGCTGAGGGACCCCTCCCAAAGGGTGTGTGGATGTGTCCCACATCACATTGTAAGATTTAACAGGCTCTCCCTTTACAGCTTGCTGTTGTTGTTTTTTGCGTGGGGGGAAGAGCCTGGGAATGAGGCTACAATTTAAACAACTAAAAGACCAGGAATATGCAAATGAAGTATATCTTGTTTGGCTACACAAACAACTAAACTACTAGAGGCACACAAGCACAGATGCCTCGTGTGGCTACATAAACAACAAAAATCCTAGGGATACGCAAGCACAATACCAGTATGCTCTTGTTTTCTTGTTTGTTTGTGCATCTGTACTTATCATGTGCACTAAGTTATCCCCACTTGAACTAAGTTGGTCTGTGTTGCCTGGATGGCAAAGAAGTGGCCTAGGGTACATGTAGTTAGATTTTTGGCAGCTAACCAAAAATGCACTATGATATTGCTGAGTCAGCACTTTCACTGTAGGCATCTGGCTTGGCTGATCTGTTGTTAAGCAACAGCCATCTACTGAATGATTATGTGCAATATGCCCAGTTGGTTTTCCCCAACATTTTTCTCCATGGTTGCAACATAAAAACTAGTGGTGTTCCAAGAACACGTACTGACAGTACACCAGCAACGGCAGAAGAGGTCGAAGTATGTACGTAGACTATATGTTTAAATGATAATGTCATGACTTTGTAAGGGGGCAATGCGGTGCATCTTGATATTAAGTTGTGAAGCAGAGCTTATTGTCAAAGAAGGTGTCTACAGACACTGCTGGTTGGCTGTAAAATCAGTTTGGAGCATTTGGAGTTTTAATAATTGCCTTATTTCAGGCCAAGAGCCTGAGGGATGTCAGGTACAAAAGATAAATTAGAGTCAGCAGTAATAACGATATACGTTTGTAATCGCTTGCTATGCACAGAGACTACATACTTCAGTAAACTTCAGAGGCCCATAGCTTCAAAACTTGCGGGGCGTCACCCACACAAACAGGGATTACTAGAATTGGTGGCTTTTTGTCTTTCAGATGGGACAAGTCACATGATTCCAGCATACTCCGATATGAAGATACAGCTGCTCAAGCACACATCACTTTCACCCGCAATTTTTACTGCCATTTTTGGCTTACCCTGGATCCTAGTGGCGAAGGCCTCAGGTCACCAAACGCTCCAAATGAGTTCACAGCCTCTTCAAAACCTGTGGCAGTAGCATCAATAGCTACATGTAACTTCCTGCACTCTGTACTTCAAAACTTGATGACGAGATGCACCGTCATTGGCTCTTTGGTGCAGGCATGACTCATTGCAGTATCAAAATGATGGATGACGCGACAATAAGAAAGAGCTGGAAGAACATAACCGCTTTTGCACTGATCATGTACACAGTGTTTCCTCCAAAGTGGGGCACCAGGGTGCTCCCACCCCCTTTCCTAACTTGGTTTCCTTTGATGTGGTCATTGGAACGTTTAATTTGCTTTGATGTCATGGAAAAGTTGTATCTCCCCCCCCCCCCCCCCTTTCTTTTTGTACTTGGGGGAAACACTGCATGTACACATACATGTATATACATGTATACTAAGATGTGCCGACTGTCATCATTAATATTGTGTTTTAAGGCACTAAACCACAAAATTGACTTTTGAAAAGATGTTTTAAGGACACCGACAAAACTGATTGCTTTACCCCACCTCCGCATATGTGGCGTGTAATCAACGTCACAGACTCGATAATCACAACTGCAGGTCAAAACTTTGACCAACTCTTTTTGCCGGTTCCACTGTTGACTGTACTAATTCAGACCACATGCGTAACCCCATCCACACTACATTGTTGCAACACATTCTGCAGTGACTAACCATGTATTAGTGCTCAATCTGTGTTAAAGTATTGTGGTTAGAAAGCCATTTTAGTGGCAGAAACAGTTTGGTTTTTAGTTCTTCTGCTTACTATATTCGTATACTGTCTCCATACTACTCAATCCTGCCATGTGACTAAGACCGTTCATGGATACATTTACCAACCCTGTTACATATACGTACTCTCGCAATTATCTCGCATGAATAAGTTACTGTTTAGCAATGCCGTTTGGCAACGTTGGGAGTCTTGCTAGTTGCAGAAACACCCGAATATGAAGGTTAGGTGCCTGTAAAAGTTTGTGTTATTTTGATTTGACAGCTTTTGTGTTTTGTATTACGTTGTCGGAGGACCAGCTGTCCCCCCAGACTAGATGTCCCCCCGGACACGTGGTGCTAGGACCAACGGTCCTCCTGGAGGCACGGTCCTAGGACCAGATGTCCCCCGTCATGACGGGATGTCCCCCCCATACGCAACCACGAACACTATTTGGCGCTAGTGCATCAAGCCTTTCGCACATAAGATGGCATGCTATATTACTGAGAATGCACAGCAAGAAGGAAGTGCTTGTCTACTGCACTTACCGCCAGCCCTGGGATAAGAATAGCAGATGGACTGGAGATTTCGTAGAATGTGGGGCATGCCATGCGGTATCATGAGCACTGCAAAAACATTGGCCAGTGCTGCATTATTCGGCGTTAGTGCTGCACAAGCCTTTCGCACAGAAGATGGCATGCTGTATTACTGAGAATGCACAGCAAGAAGAAAGTGCTTGTCTATTGCATTTACTGCCAGTCCTGGGATAGGAATAGTAGAGAGTGGGGCATGCCATGAGGTTGAGCACTGCAAAAACCAATTGATACTGAGTTCTGTCACACAAAGTGGTTTTGTACAAAGCGTTTGGAATACTGTAGGTACTTACTGCTTTACCCTCATTCCCAGGCCTGGAAACGAGGCTATTAGTACTTCTACCGGTACTATTCTTTACTCAATATCGCTGCTGAAACCGTATTTTAGTATATATTTTTCCAGTGGGAGGGGGGACTTGTAAAAGCACTTTCAGGCCGCAGGGGCAGAACGGCGGACTCGACTCGGGCAGGACAGCTACAGAGCTACTCTACAATCTCTGCTCCATGATAGAGTGTGGGGGGCAGCTGGTCCTAAGGGGCACATGTGGTCCTAAGACCAGCTGTCCTCAGGGGACGCGAGGTCCTAGGACCAGCTGTCCGGGGGGGACAGGTGGTCCTAGGACCACGTGTCCGGGGGGACAATTTTAGGGGGGGGGGGGCATCCTGTCCTGTGACAACGTAATCATGATATGGACATGTCGGTGCCATCCCTACATAGAGAGTCGACCGACTCTCTGATACATGGTCAAATGCAAGCCCCGCCCAAGGGTAAACGCTTAGTTTATTACCAGGGTAAAACTACTGTCCCAGCAATACAAAGACAGGTCAGACTGCACTGCTCAAGACTTAAAACTGGTCTCGCGTAGCCAGACCATGGCTACGTATATAATATACCTGGGGGTATCGTCGGGCTCTGATGATGCCATCTCTCTTCCTTCACTATCTTGTCTCTAAGATGCAGGGGAGCCCGTACGCGTACGTACACACACGACTGAGGGCTGATAATTTGGAATTGACCCCGACCCCGATGATAATGAAATGGCGGGTTTCAGCGCTTCGTCAGAAGCGTATGCGGAATTCCGCCTACGTACGTTTTATATGATACGGTGGCCGAGAAGGTTCACCCGCCCGCTCCGGAATGTACTACTGGGCCACCGGCCACCATAGCGAAGCCATGACCCTCGTCCCCAGGCCACTCCCCCCCCGAAGAGGAAAATTCTTAGCCCGCGCCAACCATCCCAATGGGAAATCGTTTTTCTGATGCGCGCAACGCTGCCTGTACATTGGTATAGCGTTCACCTGGTTCAAGAAGAAAGAAATCTGTGCCAACAGAACTTTTCTAGCGTTCTATCGATTGTTTAGGATACTGCTAGCCAAGAGTCATCAAATAAAGCGTGATGTACCGGAGAAGCACACGTCGGTTTTTCCATAGATAATAGAGCACGTAACGTGCTCTATTATCTATGGTTTTTCTAACCGGGTGAGGGAAAACTCGCTATTTAATGCTTCCAATCGGTATCGAGTACCAAATCCAAATGTCTATTGCAGGTGAGCCAATGTGTAAAGGTACTTGCAGTATAGATACTGAAAGTATAACCCTTGTGCCTTAAAATTGTTACAGCTTTTAGCATTTCATTTAAATTAGGCCACTCCAAATTATTTCTGGTCCCACCTTTCCTCCTACAGGATGCGGGCGGGCAGGTGATAAGGACTATAGGACCTCATTATCTTCACCAGATTTCCGTATATTGTAGATAATATTATGTCCTTTGTACTCTGTTTGCACTATTAAAAACCTCGTCTCGCGTAGCCAGACTCTAGACGGCTACGTGAGACTATCGCTCGATGATGTCACGGTAGCAGCCGCGGAGGGCGATGAAAGATATTCTGGAGGAGGTATAATCCATGATACAGAACTCTCAGTTCCGCCTTTCCAGAACTATGCAAGACTACGTGTATTCGGCTCACGTTCTTATTGTGTAATTACAATAGTCGTAATAAATTCAACCGTGAAAATCGGATGCGGGCGGAGGACCAGAAACTAAACATGCTTGGTCTTGCCGTTGGCCTTCAAAAACACCTGCAGTAATGAGACTCGACTGTGGCTTTAGAAGTGGTATAACTTGTCGCAGTAGCTCATCAGATAGTAGACTACTAGCCTGCGTTTGCATACTCAGCACTTTAAGAACTCCTGCCACTTGCTTGGTAGAGAACTGCTAGGTGTGAAGGTGCCATGCTCCTTGTAGCGACACTCAGTACCACTCATTACACCATCCCTAGGCCTCTGGTCACGTTCTGCTTGTTTAGGGCCGAATCCACTACGATTCACTGTAAAAAGTTAATCATAAATTTAACAGGAAAATGGTTACTTCAGTTGCATCTAAGAAACGATTTATGTACTTGTTTTCAAATGGTACTTTAGTCCTACATACTCCCAAGAGATAAAATTGTTTTGAAATTACACTGGTGTTAGTTCCAATGACTAAATACCACTGGGACTTAGACTGGTGTATGATTTCAAAACACCAGTAATTCTTGAGGGACT
Source organism: Phakellia ventilabrum (assembly GCA_963921505.1). Lineage (NCBI taxonomy): Eukaryota > Metazoa > Porifera > Demospongiae > Axinellida > Axinellidae > Phakellia > Phakellia ventilabrum. The sequence goes on along the minus strand of OY997396.1, from coordinate 3,883,832 downwards.
AATTGCATGATTGTGTGTATTCCCAAATGCACTTGTCAACAGTTACTATTTTCATTCCTAAAAATTTAATGCTATAGCCTAACCATAGCCCAAACATCATTAAAATATACTCGGCAGCTATAATTGTGAGCAGACAGTCGTCATCATCATCATAGTCATTAGGATCTCTTGGGAATATGGTGCCATTTATTCATTTGAAAATAAGATGCAACTGAAGTAACCATATTGCTGTTAAATTTATGATTCACTTTTTACAGTGAATTCGGATGGTCAAAGGCTAGAAAGGTATGTGCCACCATACCGCCTGGCTAAAAGGCTAGCATAGTCCGCAAATGTGTGCCGCATGAGTGGTGCTGTATTTATTACAAACATGCCATCTATGACTACCAGGTCAGGCACCTCCCTGTCTGGAAATTAGTGTTCCAGTGCTAAAACACTGTGGCCACCGCTTTCTGTAAAGCTATGTGACATATCACTTTGTTCCAGATCTTGGTGCATGGCTAGGAGTAGCTATTGCCAGTGGTACTTCATTGTACTGCTCACATTGACCTTGAGCTGTATGTTGTGTTTGTCCGCTGAGAATACGCCAATCGGCTCTTTTAATTAGGCATTGTGTTACTATTTTGTGGTTCCTTTCTATTTGCTTAACCATTCTCTTTGTAACTTTGCGCTTAGCAAATGTATGCAGCTTTCCTGATCTCTTGGTGCAGTGCTGGTGCGTCAAGGGACTCTGTTTCTATATTTCAGAATGCTAGGAGATCGGTCTGCTATTGAGCAGTTGCAATCTCTCCAATGAAGGGATTTACTAACCCTCTGTCTTTCTGGGTATGTTCTGGGTTTGGAGGCATTTGGAATGTTTGAGCCTTCACGATTGCTGCATGTATGTTGAGCTCTGACTTTTCCTCTTTAGATGTTGCATCTAATGTCTCTGTAGCAGCACCAGTGGATGGTTTAATCTGCCGATAAACATTGCGGAGGAGCCGGCACCGGAATGGCAGAATAAGGGATACTCTCTGAATGTATAGAGAATCAGTGCAATGTAGAAGTGGCTTTGTTTCCCTGTTTATTCCCATTTCTAAGGCCTCATCCATTGCCACTTGCTTCCATTTATTCCCTGTGAAAGTGGCCACGAAACCGCCGTCCTTTAAGTGTTGCAATACTAAGGATGGGCAGCGAACCATCTCAGCTAGGTGGTGTGGTGCAAGATGAAGGTAGGTCGTACGGTCCAAAGCATGGAATATGGGAGCCATCTGCTTCAATGAGCCCATTCTAAGTTTCCAATTTCCTCCTCGAATGGTAAGCCAAAAGCCTAGATATGCTGGCAAATCGTGCAGTACAAAGCCAACCCAGAACTTCCAGGTTGAATCCTGGGAACTCATCTTGCCCAAAAAGGAGTTAAAGTCAGATTGAATCCCTGGTAGCTTTGCACATAGTTGTTGCAGCACATGAAGGAAACTACCATCTTTTTGCACCTCAAATGTGCTTTGTGTACTGCCATAAGTGCACTAGTGATTCGTGACACTTCCAGTTCGGGTTTACTTCTGGCACTTCCGTAGCTATGGTCACTCTCAATGATAGTTGTGGTATCTCTGGTGATCAGGAATACCTCAATCATGTGCTGGTGGCCTCGTCCTTCAGATCAAGTTTTGTGTCATCAGCAAGAAATCTTGGGTATCGTTGATCCAGCCGTATGCACGCTTACTGTCGACCTAACACCATAAAGGACAAAAGCAAGCCATCAGAGTATAGAGACCATGATCTAAGTCCTTTAGATCAAGTTTGGTAACATCAGCATTTGTCGTTTGAGAGAAATCTTGCGTAGACATGATGACAGAATGACTGACAGAATGACTGAGTGATAGACCGACTACAATAACCCTCGACACATGCACGTCGAGGGTTAATAATACACGATGCATATTATATATAGACTCCTGCATGGATCATACTATACATATCTGCAACTTGATGTAGCTATGTAATCATGACTCTACAGTCACTACTTTATATTATGTATACACACCTCTGTGAATGACTGCTTTATCAAAGAATAGTATGGGCTTTTGGGTCTCCTGCATACATGAACCTGTGAACATAAAGGGTCATTCAGCATTAAGAGATCATTGATGACACCAGTTGAATGTGAAACCAAGGTTCCATGACGTATGATATCATGTAACCTTAAGTAGCACACTAATATTACAGATTAAAGTCATGCTCCAATTTTCTCATGCTTGATTTACCGCGGTATGAATAGGCGCACTAGCTCTTTATCCATGTAATCAAGCATCAGCATACACATTAGCTAGGTATGTGCTTTAGCTTATTAACACTAATGCACCATTCAATTGCTCAATTCAGACACATGCAATTGATTAGATCCACATTTTGGGTAATATACTACGTATGTCACTCATGAGGCAACTAATTAGCATTACTGGGCAGACGTCTTCAAGCCAGCATGCAGACAGATGCAAACTCTACAGACTCTTAAATAGTGCCAATTATAGCTTGCTGCTGGCTGCATGGGGAATCGATCTTGATACTAGCTGCAGCACTACCTGGAAAAAAAGACAACACCTAATTTAGGCAGCTGTGTGCCATCCAAATATCCACTGCATGCCTGCAACAATTTTACCTGAGAAATTACATAAGTAAGTATTAATTTCATTTGTGTGGCTAAGGTCATAGCTTAAAGTATTGTTTCCTATTCTTACCTTCAAGGTCAACTGCGTGCCATGGCTTCCAATACGCACAGTTCAACGATCACAAATGCACTCATTACTACCAGGAGATGCAGAAGGGAAACTTTACATTTGCTCAGAATTCCCTCCTATCTTTGGTTAGCATTTTTGTATAGCAACTACACGCACTAAGCAGCTTTATAGCCAATGCCTTCATGCTTTTGGCTAGACCTCATTTGTAGCCTGGGGGAATAGGTCCTGTCAGCAAAAGGGGTCTGTATCCCCTAAGCCCCTACATTTCCTGAAGAATAGCTGGTATAAAATTGCAACCACCTGTAATACGGCCACGTCCAGTCCAGCGATGGTATATACTCCCGTAAATGGACCATGATAGGAAAGCCAGTAGCTTGTCTGCTCATGAGTGGATTGTATACGGATCTTCAGCAGGCTGTAGTCCAGGAGGTGGTAGCAAGAGGAGGTGAGGGAGTAGCTACGTGTTGCTGATCATGGATGGGGTGGATGAAATTTGTACCAGCTATTTCTGGAGACATGACACATCCGTATTCCATCAACTTCTTTCTGGTTCGCTACTACCAATGGCAACAGTGTGCTAGTCACAATGCGTCCTTCTGCGAGCACCACATTAGTAAGCCAATGGAAACCACAGATAAGAATTGAAGTCCATAAAATATACATTTTCCACTATGCAGAAGATTCTTTGGATCGAAACAAGAGGTGTTGGATAATTTCCACAAGTATATTAGTGCATCTATCAGAAGCATGCTTTATATCCGTGATAGCAGCTAGTAGGTGTGTACAGGGAAAACAGGGAAAAGGACAAACCCATCCCAACCACACCAAACCATTTCCTAATCCTGAATAATTTCTGTCTTCGTGTCTCATACAACCAGCGAAGCAGAGACGGCTTTACCAATTCATGGTCACCACTTGGGCTGACTGTTTCCCATCCAATGCCTCTAAAATGTGTCAGCCCTGCTACAAATGTCCACATGACACTAAGTGGGAGGCAGAGTGGTACTGTATGAAGGCTTCATGCTGTTGTACTGTGTTTTTGGCAGCTGGGAGAGGTAGCTAATGGGCAGCAGGCAGCCTTCTTCCTGTAAGGAGCTCAGGTGAAGCAGTTGTAAAACCCAGAGCTTTTGAACCTTCTGGGAGTTGTGAACAAATATACCTTTGCTCAATAATACCTTTGTAGGCCACCTTAGTTAATAACTCTTCGTGTACTGATTCTGGTAGCTCTTCAATCGTTTGGGGCAGATCGAGTTGAAGCATCCTCAGTAATCTTGAAATCAAGTAAATAGCAATGAAGCAGAATGGAAGTAAGGTCACTGTACAGCTACACTTTATGCCAGAAGAAGTCTGTACTCCTTTCGACTTGTTGGCTACTGCATTAGTCATACCCAGGGAGCTCTCACTCACCTCTGCAAACCAGGAGTCAGCTTGCAGTAGAAATGGCTATTTTGGGGGCTAAGTCTAACCCTCAGCAGCATCAACACTTTGAGCTTCCACAACAGTGAAGTCAAGACGAGTGTAGAACGCCTAAGTCACTGCCTCTGTCGAAGATTCGTCTATTAAACTTGCATACCCTGGGCTTAGGAGAGCTCATTTTAGGCTGCAATGACCTAAATGCACTAAGTGCACTGGTATAGCTCCACAAACTAAGTACGATTATTCTCTCAATCAGATACTACAGCTACTAGCGAATGCTGTTAGCAGGAGGCCTGTATTTGAGGCAGCTGCCATCCTGAACATCCACATTTTCAAAAAAAACAAACTTAAGTTTGTATTCCAAGACGTTTGAACGCCAAATCTGAAATTACTCAAACACTTCTACATCCTCAGTGCTAAGTACTTACATTAAGAAAACCAACAACTTTCCTCATAGCACTAAAGCCTTAAATTGAAATGTGACTGTAAATAATTATATGCATCCAGTGTATAGGCCTTAAAAGCTAATTGAGAGGGGCATCCAAAGCAATGCCATTAGAGGGTGGCCTTTATTTGAGGATAGCTACCCACCTCCAAGTCTGTGGTAATCGCATAACACAATTTATAAGAATCTTGTAAAGTTCTAAGTGAAGGAATTGCATTCTGCACCAAACACTAATTATATATAATTTGTCCTGTCCATTCATAGCCTTGTTACTCACAGTGTTTACTATGCTATTATCACATGATAAAACTGTACGTGGAGTATTACGAGGAAAGTTGTCCATGCTCTAAACCATGGATTTCATACAGTGGACAAATTCAGGCAAGTTTATGAAATATGCTAATAGCTAGTTGATGTACTAACCATGCATAGTAGGAATATATGCATATAGTCTCACTCATTTTTATTTTTTATTGGGATCTTAGATAAGTTATTTTTATACCTTCATTGTTATAGTTCCCAAGTACACCAGTGCCACTGACGTCGACTGAACCAGCCAATAGCAGCGACTACCTCTCAGAAATAGATCTGCAGAATGTTACAAAAGAAGTCATGGCCAAACTTCAGGGAAACTAGCTAGCTACACACGGCTCAGGCCATATCTAAACAAGATTATATCATGACAGAAATTGATCACAAGTACAAAGATGAACTAGCTATATAACAACATTTTTCACATGCTGAAGTAGTGGATTCATAATTATGAGTATCCCACCAAAGAAAACCTAGTGAAGTGTTTAGTTGAAACTGATCAAACACTATGGACTGTTGGAAACATTTTAAAACTTGGTGCCCAGGGCATATTAAATCCACCAACAAAAAAAGCTGTTTGTGTGGTGAAAAAAATGATCCCAGCTAGTGTACATGTCAGGTGTGTTATTTTATTACAAGGCACGGTTGCAAAGCATTCTTATTCTACCAATGTATATTGTATTGCGTCATAATGACAACTGTATGTAGACAAGCTTGAGTATGAATATAATTTATAGTTTAGACTATTCATTGTGATCTGTGGTCCATATTAAATTTTTGTTATTAGTAGTACATGTTTGTCATTATTGACGTAAGATAGTATGATGTCATTTGCAAAGGGAATTTACAGCAAAGACCAGATTTGTTTGTTTTTTGTGTAATTTCTGGTGATGGATCATAGTACCTGATGGGAAACTGGTTTAAGGTATTTAGCTATGTAGCTACTAGGTTATTAGTCTACAAAATTATGTGGGCTGAGGGGGGCATGCTTTGAGGGTGTAACTAAACTATCCTGTTCCCAGTGGCCACACTCCCAGCTATTTGGCATAGTGAGAGTTACGCTAGTTACAGCTGGCTAGTTGCATGGTGCATGCATGGAGCCTAGAATGGATTATTATGTGGTAGGTGTGCATGTTGCAGTGAAAGTTCTAGGATGAGCTAGCTATAGCTGTAGTCATTAGTACAATAATTATTTGAACATAGGCACTGTATCCATATATAGCTGATTTGGCCTTTGCTCACTCCTCTAAAATGGTGAGGTGGGTTCAACTAGGAAAAATTGCACCGCAAAATTATACCAATGTGAGGTTTAGGGTTAGGTTAGGGCCAGGGTTAGGCTATAATGTTCGCAGTGTGGTTCTTCCTAGTTGATCCGATCTTTGAGTGGGTGTTACATGACATTGTACCTTTCAGACCCAATTTCCTGTACATGTTTAACCCTTTATAGTTGTACTTTGTGCATGGCTGCGCCAATGCATGTATGGGGTGACTTCAGGTAATTTAAAACCAGGGAGATGTGGTAGCTAGCCTCATTCCCAGGCCATGTGGAATGAAGCCAGATGTGGTTGATTAGTGAACTGTATAGCTACTAAGAATGATGTTGGTTTAGCTACTTGGATACTAGCTATACAATCTATATTCGATTATATACATGACCCAGCTAGTTGGTGGGACTGCACACAGCTAGCTATTGTATATGCAGAACCTTCAAGATTGTGATTTCAGTCACATACTGAGGCCTCTTTTGTTGTGCAGATCTCACAGAAACTGATGTAGGTTAGAATGGTCCATTTACTAGCGGCTAATTTCTTTTCTGATAAACTCAGATGCTTTAGCTAGCTTGCTGGTTATCACACTACATTTTTACTGGGAATGTACATGTATTTCAGAGGCTACGAGAAGCTACACCACCTCCACCACCACCACCACAAGCTGGTGCCCAACATGAGCCTGGACAGGCTCCTGCACACCTAATTATTGAAGATGTCATTCAGCCCGAGCCTGATCCTGGACGTGTTCAAGGACCTGCTCAACATGAAGAAGAGGATAGTATAGCTGACGAAGACAATAGTACAGCTGCAGTGGAAGCTTCTCCAGATGATCCTAAACCGCATGGGAGAGAGGGATACCCTTTCAAAGATCCCTTGGAGGTGAGCTTTGTCCAGTCTGATGGCAAGATAGAATCTATCCAAGGTGTGCAGATTCTCGCTGCTGAAATAATGGAGAGATATGATACATTGGTTCAGTTACGTGAAGGAGTTAGATCATCGCTCAAGGATTTCAAAGTGGCTTTGGGTGAACCAGAGACTGCTGAACTCACTGCATGCTTTAGTTTAGTTAAGTCAGCAGCAGGTAGGGGGTCGTACATTGACATTGTGCAGCAAGAGGATCAGAAATGGAAGGTAGAAACTGATAATGATACCTGGCAGCAGCTGGAAGAGCAGAAAAAGAGTGCAATTAATCACTTCAACGCTCTACTTGCAAAGGCTCATGCATTTCTGAGCCAAAAGCAAGAAGTATATGATAATATAAAGCAAAAATTAGATCAGATGCGTGATCAATGTCAATTTCAAGCCAGTCTTGACCAGTACGATCAGGTTAAAGATACACCAGCAGAAATTGAACGCCTTGCAGAAGAAATTGAACGACTGCTTCATGATATGGGCATTGCCAAAAGTCAACTGGATGAAAGTGTTGCCTTCAGAATAACAACCGGTTTAATAACGCCTATTCCCCAGCAGTGATACTCCCTTAACATCTGACTATCACTACATGGATTGTTGTCTCTATAATCTATAATCTGTAGCTATGCATATACTTTAGCCATTTAGCTATTTCTTAAGTTGTTATTGTACACCTGGTGGCTACATGGAAAAAATGTAGTGTTATAATGTACCACACATAGAGAAAATGGGACCTACACATGTACATTCTTACTGCATCTGCATTTAAACACCCATTTTTTGATCCAAGTTGATGTGCCATGGATACGTATTACTGCTTTATCTGCTTCAAAGCCTGTACAACTTCTATGACAAATATTAATGGCATGCTGTTGTATCAGAAATGCATGACATGATGCTGTATCTCGATTGGCTACCCAGTACCATATCAGAAGTGTAAAAATAATGGTCCAGCAAACTAATGGCAGGAGAAATACTACCTGCATGGTTTTGATCATGCATCATTATAATATAGTAATTATTGTGATAGCATCTTTTGCAAATTTCCTGTGCAATCAGGCTGAGTCAGCCTACATTCCGGAATTTTGTGTCGCTCCACCAGAGGCATGTTTGGTTCTGCTGCATGGTAGTACGTAATTCTCATTGCTATCCCATCTATATAGTACCTATTCTTTCCATGTGCTTTTTCAATTCAGTGCACAAGTCCCGCCCATGCTCTTTCACAACCTGAATGGTAGGGGCCTAGAAACAAAGCTATGATCCACTATTCGTTTGTTACCACCAACTCTCCTTAATAGTTTTCTGCTAATCAATAAACCTTCAAGTCTGCATTGCAATACAGTAACCTTCCATTATGATACCATCACTGTCATCACATTATAACATTGTCATTCTTGTAAACTGCTAGCTATGCATTGCGCAAGAAGTGATAATTCATGAAGTTGGTGCAAGTTCCTTTGTTCTCTCTTCCTCAGAAAAGTGGTCATCAAGAGCATATAGAAAGGCATCATTCTCATAGGTTGGGAATAGGTACCTAAAATAGTAGTACATAATAATTGTTTAGAGTGTGGTCCAGATGAATATTGATTACAATTCATGAACAGATTGTGCATCTGAAGAGTAAATTTGTGTGAGTCTGCACACAATTTCAAAATCGATATTAGTGATTACAGAATTTAGCAACTTACTGAGACTGATCCCACTTTGACCTGTCATGTGGCAGTAGGAAATGGCTCTTAAATCCCATGTGCAAGAGTAGCTCTTCATGCGACTGACAGCGCTGTAAGCAGTGTATACAGCACACTGTGTAGACCTAAAAGAACAACAGGTTCAAGTGATATTGATGGTCATCAAGCACAAGGGCCAGGAGGGCATAATTTGCCTATGGAGGCTCACGCATAGACACCTGTCACCTTCAATTCTGTCTCTGGCTTAAATAGAATGGCAATCAAACAATGTGCATATATATATATATAATACATGCATATTATGTATGTATATGCACACAGTCACCTCCATATTCAGCTTTGCATCCTTATTGTATCACTGTAGATGTGGTTTGAAGCAAGCTACCCCCTCTAGTAATCTAAGCAGGGTCACATGCAGGCAATGTGGTAGTAAAACTATGCCATTAATGAGCCTTCCTCCAAATTTCATCCAGGTATAAGGTTAATACATTATGGAAAAGCTATTGTAGTCACTGGTGGCTACTTTACAATGGTGCTCGAAGTTATAAGGCATTGACCTAATCTTTAAGGATCACCACTTTATTCCTATCTGTATTAGTTGAATAGAAGGTGGAGGTACGATAAAAGAGTATACTACACTTCAGATCAAGAAACTGGACTTATGCCAACAATTAAGCAATCAGTGAGATACATTGCTCACCTGTCGCCTGATGTAGTTTACTATCTTAACTTGTGAGTAGTAGTCCAATTTATCCTGCTGGCACAAGAACAGGAAGTCGAAGCGATGAATAGCCTGGATAAAGGAGAATGGAAATTAAGTTCAAGACTGTCAATGATCTGACTTCATGGATGGTGGCTCCTTCCTTGGGCCGTGGTGCCATCCAAAGGAACTCCACTCTTAGAATCAAGAAAAGTGCAAGAAACTGTAGCTACAGAAAGTAAGTGTGTGAAAAATCCTATGATGTAATCAATTTGGATTTGGATGGCACTCACAGGTATGCTGAAGTTGCATGCTCCTTTGCGGCTTTGCCGCTCATTGGCTCCTGGTGGCGTCTGTAGTCAGCCATGGCTATTACCAGAAGAATCACATGCAAACAACTTTTTTGCTGAAATAGGCAGGTGTGCTCTGCATGTGGTCTGTGTATTTCGCTTAAATAGGCGAGTTATGCTGTATCCAGTATGCATATCGCCGTTCACATACATACATACACGTGTATGCACAGAACATGCTCCCATTGACCACACTAAGGGGGAGCTGCCTCGTACTTATCCCAATTATACATACAGAACATGATTGTATATTAGACTGTAAAGGCCTGAGTGGCTAGGTATTGCAATTAAATTTACCGCATTGTCTCGACCGCAATATCAGTATTTCAGATTTGCGTGGTCTAATTTAATTTGGACTAATTTGCATGCCAAAAGGGGGGTGGTCGAAAAATAAGAGTACTTTAGCCAGCGCCATAGCGAACTACTTTTACTGGCTGTTTTGTGCGACAAAAGAACTAGAACTTGCGGCAGCAACAGTCCCGGCAGGTTTGCACTACCCTAAAGCACTAACCTAAAACCCAGTCTGGCATAGCCCGCCCCTCGCGAAAAACGTGAGGGGCGGGCTACGCCAGACTACCTAAAAGCCAGCAGCAGTTTAACAGGTACATACAGTCAATAGCTAGCTAGTAAGTGCGTACAGTCAATAGCTAGCTAAAAGTAGTCTCACGGGCCAGCCTCACACGCACTCACTCCTCCGTGCGAGTGAGGCTGGCCCGCGAGACTAAGCTAAAAGTTGGTGAACAAGTGCTAGCTACTTGTGGAGCGTCGTGTAACTGAGACCTTCCCACGCTTCATTTCAGCTCTTCATTCGGATTGTAGAATCACTACACACAAATTGCATGGCTATTGGGCATGTTGTTGCATGGAAATGGAAATTTAATGGCGAATCAGTTGTCAGTCTCAGTAGATTGCCTTATTTGCTACTGCACTCTCGGCCTCACAGTTTTGATAGGACCAGACTAATTAAATCAATCATGGCACAAGCCCCACTGAAGCCAGCTGCACAACAGCCTCTGAAGGACAATGTCGATTTAATTAGGGCATTTTGATTCTATTTGGAGCTGACAAGGGGGGGGGGGGGGGGGGGGGTGGTCTAAATGTAAGAGGGGTCGAACTAATTGAGACAATACCATACTGACATGCTCATGAAAATCACTAGCCAAAATAAATATTTCTGCCAAATGTTTCAGTAGCTGTTCAGCTACCGTCTTCAGTGGCAATGGCAAGTACTGACTATACAAGCACATATATGCACACAGCTAACAACCAATGACCACACAGCCACAGAGCTATACAACAACAATGATGAAACAATAATGACAAACACACGGGAAGTTCACTCTGGCATCCTTAATCATATGTGAGCTTATGTGCGTGAACTGGGGATTTCCCTATGTAGTAGAACTACATAATGGCTCTGCTGCCTTGTGGTTTCATTCCATACCTATATGTTTCCACTTTGTTCCATTCCTACAGCCATGTTCCTACACCCACTTTAAGTATTTCATCAGCATCTTTGTGGAGTTCATCCCACAGGTACAAGCTTGTACAGCTGGCCTTTATTTACAAATCTCACCCCCACGTGGCTTCCATTACCACTATAATTTCATTCCATTGATTCCCCGAATTTTTCAACTGGGCACGAGTAGTGCTTACTGAGAAGTTGATGATGCTTAGGTCGATGTTCCTTGCATTGCTGTTGGTAGCAGCTGCTGCCGCTCAGGAAGACTGCCCCAACGCTGCCACAGAGTGCCCAGACAGCTGTGCAGGAGAGCAGTGTGCAAGGTTCCTCAATGCTGAATGTCGGGAGAATCCTTGCCATGGTCTCTGCGCACCAAACTTCTTTTGGAGAGGCAATAACGTGACCAACCGCTGTCCTGTTGAAAGGTGCAGTGACAGAATGTGTCCAGGGGCACGTCAGTGTGTAGAAGAAGTCAGGCCTGCCTCGTGCCCTGAAGGTCTACCACGGTCACGGTGTCGGCAATACATCAATGCTAGGTGTGTTCTTCCCCCTCCTCCAACCGACTGCAGCCAGATCTCATGCGGAGCAGGCATGTTTTGCCGAGAGAAACGCAGACGAAAGGGAGTGACGTGTGCACGAGCGCGGAACTGCGACCAGTTGGAATGCAATGAGGGGTCCATTTGCACTGAGACCGAGCAGGGCCCACTGTGTGTGATAAGCATACAACTGTCTTGTGAGGACTTGAGCTGCCCTGAAGGAACAGTCTGTGTTTCAGAATCCATACCTTCTCGCAACCTTTCCGTCGCTCAGTGCCTTGATCGAGAAGAGGCAGACACACTCCCCACTTTTGATACGTTCTTTTGTGGCTCGGGAGCCACGATATGTGATGGGCAGACCGCCTGCGTTGATATTTATGATAGTGGTAATTACCTTGTTCCCGGTTGCATTGATATTGGCTGTGATCCAGAATCCAATTCAATTTGCAGGCAAAGTGGTCGAGTGTGCACTAATGTTCCAGATGATGTAAATGCTCCATTTACGACTGCATGTCTTGGGTCAACTTCCTCCTTACAAAGTACCACTTGTGTTTCGGCTCCAGATGATCGATGTCCCAGTGGTCTTGTGTGCCGTGAAGTTTTCTTTGAGGAACAATTTTTTTTTACAACCTGTGGTGTTCCAGCTCCAACCTTCACAGCTCCTTCCTGTGCTGAAATTGAGTGCCCAGCACCACTTGAGTGCAACGAACTCGGAATTGTTGAAGGCAGGGGTGGTGTAGCTCGGTGTGCAGGTCCAGTGTTTACAGGTGATACTGAAGACTCGATTCGGTCTCTCCTAGACAAGATTGGCAACTAGATCATGGATCACCGACTGAACTCACTAATAATCATGATGTGGTAAAGTAGCTAGTTAGTGATTCTCTTATGACATTCATGGACTTTCTGCGTTCGTAGCCATAATGCTAGTACTATATGTGAGATTTTGGTTGTAGCATCCTGGCAGTATCCTGTATTATCGTTAATAAATGCCGAGCTGCGATTAAACGCTGGGTCGAGCTGAGGGTGTGGCACCTTGCGCAAGTGGACCATTTAAAATTCACCATGTTTTACCAAAATATTGTTGGAAAATCAATGTAGGAAAGTACGATAAACTACTACTCTCCGTTTGTGTCTAGCGTTGGTGTGTGTGCATGTGCCCATACCGCCAGCCAGCCTACGGTTTTAGTGTCACAATAGCGCTAGGCTCAGGCCTAGACGGGTAGCTATAGTAACTAGTAGCAATTCTTCATGCTTGCTACAGTTGTTGAGAGTGTTTCGTTGCTAGTAAGTCTTAGCTTGCATTAAATTTTGTACGCACAAGTGAGCACTCGTTATAAACGCCGGCCCCGTTTAAATGCCGACCTTGTTTTAATGCCGGGTCAAAAGTGGTGGGAAGGAAATAGATGCCCGGGCCTTTATATAAGGAAATATGGTATATGTACAGAAGTTTCACAGTAGCATTAAGAGTCTCATTGTAGAAGGCATTCCACTTCCTGTGATAGCTAATACTGGGCTTACCAAGCATATACACTCTAGAAGGATTCAACTGTCACCTACAAGGTAGTCTTCTAATTGTACTAGGAATACGCAAGCGTAATATACCTCGCGTGGCTACCAGAGGCATGCATAAACAGGTAGGTGCTATGTACTAAGGCTACACTACCTAAGGACGACTATAGAATAAAATGGCCTTCAAAAGTAGATCTCTAAGCTGTATCATGCGTATTAACATAATCATTCTTGTTACTACATGTAATCGCATCCAAGAGGCATAGCAACAGGCTTCCAGTTTGTCTTGAGTTTCAATATGGTTTTGAAGGTCTGGAGCTCATTAACAACCAACTGGATGATAAAAGAACTTCTACAACCTTCTTTTGATGATAAAAGGAGGTTGGCTACACTGATGATATAAATGCTGGATGGGTGGGGAGAGTTGGCATGCCATCAAAAAGCTTTTCCCCCACCATTCCTGATTCACAAGGTCAGTAGGAGTGGTTGTAGTAATGTGTATGTGTATATACACATACAGTACATGTAGGTTGGATACATGGTGAGTCAGCTAATATGGCTATATGCAACGCTGTAAAAAATGCAGAATTGAACCTGAAAAGACTATGTGACTTCTGGAACAATATATTACCATCGAAACTGGGTTATATCTAGGGTGTGTATGGGTACTCTAGTAAGCTCCAAGGTTCCATGTGTTATTAGAGCAGTACCTTCATGTGCTGTGCAGCAGCAGAGAAACCACGCCCTGAGTGACTGCAGAACAAGCAGAACACAGGTGAAAGCGGCTCGTTCCAGCCATTCCAGTCACTGTGTTGGGGGGAGAAGTATGGTATTATTCCAATATCAGTGTCAATGTGAACAAAAGTCAGGTCGCTGAGGTGACAACCTACTTTCAAATTTTTAGGTTGCCACAATATACGTAGCTATTTATAACATGTCTAATTTCATTTTGCAAACACAAAGGGCATGACACACAATGCAGTGACAGCTGGCATTACTCAGTATTCTCTCCATGATTGTCTTAGTAGTGGTCAAAAGTGCAGCTCTGATGACACATTACTAATGTGATTACGTCACTGTCATACGTGATGCTGCACGCATTTGTTACTAAAAATGGCGTACTGAAAGTCATACTGCAGTATTTAGCCTTTTTTTTCATTTACCAAGTCAAATGAGGAATCAATTCTTCGCAGTACATGTATTAGCTGAGTTTAGTGCTTGTATGAGAGAGGTAGGTACTGGTTGGATAGAGACAGAACTAATGTTGACGTGCAGCGGCTGGTAATTAATGTAGTGACAGGAAACGAAAAATAAGTTGCCAAGTGCTAGTTTATTGGCGACCGCTAATTTCATACATGCACTGCAGTATGGTTCAGTACACATACACGTACGCCTAACACTTTTATTACAGTGCACATAATCTTGAACTATAGACTCTAATCTCATATACTTCATGAATCCATCAGGAAAAGACGAACCGCTTGCCATAAAGTGTCATGGTTCCTGAACTATTCCCTGCTGGACTGGCAGGACTACTATTAGTGGGGACTGCGGTTCGGTGCTGCACTTTCACTTTCCATTAACAGTCTCCATATCATACAATAATTATTTACAATATCAAACGTCAGCACAGTGAAGCATCTATGCACACAAACACACACACACTTCTCTTCTTGGCCAATGATTTCTCTGTCATCTTCAGATTGAACCTCTTCCCATGATTTTCCAACCTCAAGGTAGTTAATCACATAAAACTTGTCGTACGCTGTATTCCTAGGGTTGATCTTTTTGTGCTGCTTCTTCCTCATGTGTTCCTTGAGAGTTGCTCGGTCTCGGAACGTCCTCTCACAATAGAGACACTGCAGACTGGGATAAGAATTGCAGAATGCACATGTACAGATACTTTAACATGATTGAGTATAGCAATACTTTTCACCTGCAAAATTACTACAAGCTTTATGTATGGAGCAAGCACCAGCACTGAGGTATTCATTTTGGAGAAGGGCCCATGCTGGTATCATAATAGGCATTCGTCTCCTCCACACAGAGAGAGTGCTATGACTACAGTGCTGGAAGCAAAGATGGCAGTGGAAGAGTGAATCTGTTGAGAAGACTGATTTGAAGGTGTATAGGGTAGTCATAGGTGGAGTCTGGCATCTTCGAGCCATCATCCCCACAAATGCTGCAATATTGGTCAAGCAATGGAACAGGAATATGGAGGCTAATGATTGAGATGTCTGATATTTTACAGGCTCCATATTATTGTCCGTTTACAACACTCTACAAATAACAAACTATAAGTTGATCATGCACTGTCACTGTACATGGATGTGCAGCAGTTGGTGTATGTGTTACTTAGTCACTGAAACTAGAAAAAGTGCATGTGCAAATGGCTGCCACAAGTTTCACTCTTCTGCTACTGAGGGAAGATTCCTCTACAAATCTGAAAATAGCCTCGGTCCCAGGCTCACTCCTCGTTTTTTAGAGGAGTGAGCCTGGGACCAAGGCTAATCTGAAAACAACAAGTTCTAGTCTTACTGACACATCCAGCAATGCACGTTTAGTACTCATACACCCCTTGGCTTCTATATACATTAATCTCGAGAGTATATCATTACTACGTTACTTTCCTTGAGGCAGTATACCACTTACTTGTCAAGCCTTTGCTGTAATGAGTCCAAGAATTCATCAATGAACACTAGAGTGATACGTCACACATATCTATAATTATATAATCAACACGCATGTGTCCACAAGACTACATCAGAAAATTACTTACAGTGTAAGGTACAGCACGGCAGGGCATAATCAACCATTCCTGGTGTACACTCAATTTACAAGAAAAGGGGGAGGAGTAGTTTTAACTCTCACTGGTGATGGTTCCATTGTCTAGGTCACAAAAACATTTTAAAAAACGAAAAGATATATAGGGATGGAATCCCCAAAAAGCAACCAAACAAGGTAGGAACGAACGACACCACAGTACCTTTACGGACTCCCATCCCTATATCTTTTGACATTTTTCCAACCACACGCATGCACAATCCCCTATATGCCACACCAGCCATATCCATGGCCTATAAATGATTGCAGTACTTTACATGTACAACACACATGACTTGTGTCTTGTTTCAGTTGTTGTTGTTTTTTTTGGGAGGGGAGATATAAGAGCTATTGACCCCTGATACTCATGTATGCTACTCAGGTGATAATAATTCTAGTGTTAGCCTGGACAAGTTATGGTTCAAGGTCCACCACAAACAACTGTAAGGTAATGTGGGCTAGGAAAGTCGTAGGAGTGTACAGCAGTGGCGGAACCAACTCCATTTAATGCACATCACAGTGGTTAGTATGGTCTATAGTGGTCGAGCAGTTGTATCAGTGTTCTTACTATTATAACGTAGCTACAGTAACTCACTTTGGGTCTGTCATAAAGCGCACTCCAAGTATTATAATCGTCTAAGTAGAACAACTCGTGCTCGAGGCTGCGTTTCCGGTGTAGGTGTAACCACCGCTACGGAGAACAGAATGGAATAGAACGCCGTGTAGCAGCAAGTACTTGCCTCGAGCGCTTGAGAATCACCGCCGAACAGTTTGATTTGTTTCAGAACGCTATGGTGTGGGTGCAATACCCTGGAAGAAATACCGCTTCTTCGCGTTTGAATCATTGTAATTGCTTCAGTCAATATCATGGTAGCCTTGCTGGAGAAACCGAGAAACAAGATAGACGATTTGCTCATTTAGCGACTTGCCGATGTGGTGCTTCAGCGGTGCTCTCCAGCAACGGTAAGAGTCTTGTTATTGATGAAAACACTAGAGAATGACAGGTATGGTCCACAAAAGCTTATTACTAAATCTAGGGCAGAGTTTTGAACACATCACATACAGTGGGGCAGCCATTTTTTTGGAGCCACCCCTATATATGGAGTACTACCGTACTCCATAATATTGTCCTCAAAACCACCTTTTCAGATTTAGGTTCTTCAGGAGAGCTATTGCTCGCGGGTATTAGATATGTTGATAATACTTTGATATCACATGTATCAGAGTGTTTCTTTATTAATTTTCATGATTCGCATAAACGGTTTGTTGGTATCCCGCGATTTATTGCACCCTAGCTACACCACAGTTGCAGAGAGCACATTAATAACCTACCGAGATTGTCTGGCTGTCCCACGTTAAAGCTATGGGCCTCCAGCATGTGTTGAAATAGCACTGCTCTATTTCCAGAGAACATTTCACTGCAGAACAAACACATTCGTGAAAAGCTGGCATCTCTTCTCTCCTGCTGCTGAACATCCAGCACAGCTTCCTACAAGCAAATATGATATGGTTCAGGTTTGGCATCCCCACTCTGAACCAGAATGCAGTTCAACAACAAAAAGTATGTGCTACAACAAATAATTATTTAGCAAAGAAAAGGTGCAGTGAAACCCACAGCATCAACTAGATGAACGATCCAATTCTGAAAGAAGTGGTACTCAGAAAATTTAGATTGATCTACATTTCATCCTTGCTATCCAGAAGTCTGTAATACAGTAATAAAAAATTGTAACTGAGTTAACAGTTTGAGTTCCTAGCTGCCTATAGGTTTAGCCTTTATCTACTGCGTAAGTCTTACTTGTTACATGTGCCTCACATGCTGAATTTCTCATCCAAGGCAGTACTTCACTATGATATTTGCTCTTTCCAGAAATTTCCCACTATATGGTAAATTTCCCACTATACGGTAGTTTCAGAAATTTCCCACGATACATACGTAGTTTCATTCTTTAAACACAATTACCAATCTCCTTCTCTGCAGCTGAGCTCTTAACTCTTTATCCTCCGGCAAGGCATCACTGAGTAGGTAGTAGTCCTCAGAAGGGTCTGGGGTAGGGTTGGGGTCAGGAATTAGAATCACTATTCTGTTGGAAACAGCAATGCTGCAAACTCACCATCTGAACGTGTGTTTGTTCTGATGACTGGTGCAAACTCTGTAATGGGAGCTTCCTTAAAACGTGACTTCCAGTATTCCACATAACTGTAGAAACATAAGTGACTAAGTGATAGAGAAATATTATCAATATGGGTTTCATTTTCACACAGGATGTAATGTGTCCATCCAAATTCTCAAGGTAAGGCATCTAGGTGTTTGAGTTTTAGTATAGTAAGGGATAGTGGGAGTGGTTGTAGTAATGATTTCAAATGCACTGTCAAACTATCCAAGAGGGCAATTTTTAAAATTTGGGTGTTCTGGGTAGCCTCATACCCAGGTCTTCCTGCGAGATAAAATCTGGTTATCAGACTACTTCAGGGATATGTCTGGGGGCTAAAAGACTGGATATTAGCTTATTAAGCATCTAAGAACCTCTTGGGGGGATGGGAGCCTTGTACCCACGCCTTCCCCGTTCCCCACGGCTGTCAGATAAAATCTGGGTGAGGAAGGCCTGAGTACAAGGCCTCCTCCTCCTCTGTTTGAAACCCAGACGACAGTAAAAATTCTTTCGATCAATATAAGCACACAACCTCATATCTCCCATAATTTGCTGTGATGAGCAGAAGTTTGGGAATAAGATGACCTACACTACCTTTTCAAGCAGCAAATGTCGCTGACCCTGTGCACGACCACCTTGTGCTCAACCAGTAAGTGGCGTAGTATCTCCTCCTGAGCCTTCTCCCCTCCGAAGCTAACATCACACACCATGCAAGGAATAGGAATAGCCTTGGATGGGTCCAAGAAACAGGAACTGTTTCTCCCTAGACTAGCTAAGCTCTCCTCTGGGAAGACCAGTGGCTCAAGGATCGCATCTCTCTTGATCAGGAAGCTCACTGGCGATTTAGTAATAGAGTCAGCTTCTGCAGCGGGGCAGAGGGAAGTAGGACTCTCGGGTTGCGAACTCACTCGTACTCCACTAGCCATACAAACTCTGACTTCGATTGCAGACTGAAACTCTAAATAAAGCTCCTCATAATAAAGCGACCACGTGCTCTATGAACACTGTGTATTAAAATTACTGGCTTCCATAACCTGGAATCTGAGGTCACTGTCGTACCGGCTCGACATCCCTGTATGTATTTCTGAGGTCAGCTGTCGTATCAGCCCGACATCTTAATACTTATTGTCCCAAGTCAGGCTATGCAGTAATCTTAGCTGTACGAATATCTGTCCCTGCATGAGGGGGTGGGCCTGCCATGCCAAAATTGCCCCCCCCCCCTAAAGGGGGACCTACTTTGGTCAGAAAAACGTGGTCTCCCCAATCAGTTTTAGCTGCCGAAACTGGCACCCCTTCATTCTTTGACGGCTGTACTTTGTATGCATGCTGTAGCTGAGCAGCCCCACCCATTCCTCCAGCTTTACGATTTTGAGTATAGCTGTAGCGACCATACTTATTCTGTCTCATTGTACGCATGTATGTGGTTCACATACATGCATATGCAATAGCAGAACCAATAATCGATGCACCAATTTTGGCCATAGGCAGACAGTTTTGGCTGGCAAAAACTGATCCCCCGGTGTCACAGGACACGGCCTCCCCCGGGCAGGAGTTCCGGGGGAGCTCCCGTCCTTAGGACAGTGGTTCTGTGGGCGTTTCTGTCCTAGGGCAAAAGTTCCTACCTCCAGGACAGGAGTTCCCAGAGCCCCTGTCCTAGATTATTTTCTCCCCCGAAGCATTTATCCTAGGGTACTCACTCCCAGGGAGCCACTGCCCTAGGATATTTCATCCCCTGGAGCATTTATCCTAGGGTACTCACTCCTGTGGAGCCCCTGTCCTAGGATAATTTTGCCAGTGCTAAGACAAACTGTATTGTAGCTATAGATATTATAGTAGGATAACACATACAATAGAACAAGTAACATCAATTTGAAGAGCATCAGTTATCTACAATTGTGTTGTGTGGAGTTCAATGTGTGCGCTTTCTTTTTGGCTGTGTCAGGTCCTTAGGACCCTTACATGAACTGCAATACCAATGCTGCCCGAGTTCCTTAGTATCTGTTATGTTGACACAATCATAGTGATACCAGGTATTGCATGCATCCCAGCAGACCATATCACTGATCTCTGGCTGTTTGGAGTGTTCTTGCTGGTTTACTGGCTCTTGGAAATACCTCCATCTTCTGCCGCTCAAAACAAAGGAGGTATAGTCACGCATTGCATTCTGCTTGTAGCTGATAGTAGCAGGGTCATTGCCAAAAGCCACATCTGTTGCAAAAGCAGCTGCAAACAGGCCACAGTCAGTTTTTCCATCTTGCTTTTGTGCTGGGTTTACTTCTGTACAGAATGTCTCCCTGTTTGGTCCATAGATTTTTTAATTAGCTATCTGCATCTGAAGAGAAGAAGCAACGTCACTGATTTTAGCTGCTTCAGCAATCTTCATCATGTAGCTATCAATTGTGTTTACTCCTACTGGCTGCTTACTCCTACTGGCTGCTTACTGTACCACACTCTCATCTTTGGCTTTATGAATGGTCGAGGTGTATAAGTGGCTGGAATTTTGAAGCTCAGGAGGACGCTTTGATATCATAAACTTCAAAATGCTCACTGGACATCAAGGACCATCAGTGGCAAACAGTCTCTGTGTCAGCTTTCTCTCGGCTTTCTGCAAGCCACCCTTTCTGGTTTTTGTGATCCTTTCCACCCATTTGATGTACACTGTAGAGCCTGTTTCAGAATCTTTGACCCACTTTAGGTCTTCTAGCATGATCTGGTGCGTACCCTAGTTCCAAATTGCTGACTAACTACGTAGTACACAGTGTAGTTGAGACTTTCTGCAGAGTGAGTTCCAAATACTCGTTCCCAAAGGAGTTCCTCCTCCTTGTCTGTAAGGGTGTGTGCTCGATGTGGCTTCTTCCCTCCGCCTTTCTTGCACAATTTGATAACTTTCCCATTCAGTACCTTACGACTCTTTTCAAACTTTCTATCACGGTGGATGGTGAAGTGTTTTCCTGCTCTCAGAGAAATCTATCAAGGCACACCAGCACTGTCCTGAGAGAGCTGGGCTCATAGTTTTGTCCATCCTGCTTTGTAACGCATGCACAGTAATATTTCATCGAGCTCATCTTGCGGTAACTCCTGTAGTGGTTCCAGTCCACGCAAACTTCTCCAACTCTCGAATCGACTCACCCAAGTATTGGTAGTCCTAGCTGTGTTTGAATTGATGTTTTTTTGTTGGAGGGGTCCCTACGTTCGTCGTAATCGAAAAATAGGCGGGGCCTCTTTGAACTTATTAGTACGTCGCTATTTATATCTTTAACCCAATTTAGTAGAGGCGAACTAAGTAACTGTGACAGAGACAAGTCACCTTCTATTACTTTATTTCCTCACTTTTGATAACTCCAGTGTATGTAGTTGCTATATCAATGTTACTATGCCTACAATTGACCAATCAAATTGCTATTACATATTTGCGTACTTATTACCCAATAGAACTATTACAGTTTTGCACACTTTTGCATACAAGAAAACATCATAGAAAACACAAAATAATACGGGATTAATTGCACACTTGTTTTAGTACAATACATTAACAAGTATATGTTTATAAAAGTACACATATAAGACTATTAAGGCCAGGAATACACATTAGCTTCACGGAGTTGTTGATAGATAACCATTACTCTGGCATTATTCATTATACCAGGTCTTTGAGAAGGTCTTAGTGCTGAGATGTATCGCACTGGAGCCCTGGTGGTGGACAGTGGCCGACTGCTGCTGCCTGCCTTGGCCACAGCTGCCAGGATGGTCACTGGGGTCCTCTACATTCCCCTGCCACAGGTAATGGAGTACACCCCTCCCATATCCATCTCATGGTATTAGAGGGGGAAGCACTGGAAGACACTTCATAGCTCCTCTGTATTTTCATACTTCCCTATTGCTTATAATACGATTTCTCCTTCGATTTTAGTGTGTGAGCACAGTAGAAGGTCAGAATGTGGCCTCCAACCAGACTGCTAAGACCACAGAAGGACACAGATATCTCTTCGAGGCAACGCAGTGTGTAAAGCGAGTGTATTTCCAGATCTCAAAACTGAGCCCACTGCTCGAGGTTCGAATCCTCCTACCACAGTCGAATCCCTCCCTTCGGCCAAGCCCACCTCCTCTGCAACACAGCATTGATGTTCTCCTGAGCCCTTTTTCTACCTTCCAAGATATCAGAAAATCTGCTGGCTACCAAATGTTAGCAGAGCGAGAAAAATCCAACCTTGAGTCAAAATTCCAGAAGATTGAAGTCGATAGTGTACCAGAAGTGGATTCATGTACCAGCAAAGATCGTTCTGTTATGCATTCCTACAGTGACACAGCACTTGGTGGCACATTTGACAGTCTCCACAATGGTCACCGTCTTCTCTTGACCCAGAGCTCCCTCATCACCAACCGTCGAATCCTGGTGGGTGTTGCAGATGGCCCTCTACTGGCCTCCAAGATCCTTCCAGAACTGATCCAACCCATTGAGGCAAGAATTTCAGAGGTGAAAAGATTTCTCTCAGATGTGAAGCCGTGGATCGAGCACGACGTAGTAGCAATCACAGATGTATATGGCCCCACAGCGTGGGACGCTAGCATGGAGTGCCTGGTGGTGAGTCCTGACACTGCTCGGGGAGGGGAGAAGGTGAACCAAGAGAGACGGAGGAAGGTTTGTTTGTGTGTGTGTGTGTGTGTGTGTGGTGGGGGGGGGGGGTTACATACAGGAGTTTGTACGTGAGGGTGTTCTGAGCTTGCTTCTGATGGCTTCTGAATCCTGGCAAATCAATAAATTGTGGGTGAGTGTGTATTTTA
This sequence comes from Phakellia ventilabrum, assembly GCA_963921505.1. NCBI lineage: Eukaryota > Metazoa > Porifera > Demospongiae > Axinellida > Axinellidae > Phakellia > Phakellia ventilabrum. Next base: position 3,860,756 of record OY997396.1, on the reverse strand, counting down.
ATATGTCAGGGCTTCGTTTAGGGGGGCGGGGGTGGGCATTCACCCCCCCTTGGAAACTTTGTGCCCCCCCTTGGGAATTTTAACCCTTCAAAATTGAATACTGTTCACTATACGCACGCCCCCCCATCTTTCAACTTACTTTTGCCCCCCTCCTTGGGGATTTTCCTAAATGAACCCCTGTACATGTGTGTGCTCGTGTGTGCGCCATGCATATGTATGGTGTGTCTGAGTGCATATGTACATTATGTACCCATGTGCACGTACATGTTAGAAAGGATAAAATGTGTGTGTGTGTGTGAGTGATGTGTGTCTGTTTGAATGTGTGCCTATATATACTCACATGACACTGTACGGTAGTAATTCAAGCAGATCGCTTTGTATCTGCTCTCAAACGTGGAATGTGAGCTAAATTGTGTGATGCACTTAGGTGTAGAACTGCATGTGGCAGAATGATGATTCCAGCTGATGTACTATCGAAGTGGATGCCGATAATTCTTGGTGCATTTACAGGATAGGTTAGTAACCAAGGGCACATAAAAAAAGTTCCCCGCCCCTAAGGGCAGGGACCATTTTTTATACACTCTTGTAACTCAATGGAGTTAGATCTAATCATACATGCATGTATGATGACATCATCCATGGATAATTATGCATATGGAATTATACTCTTTATTGTGGAATACGGCATGTTATTTTATCCACTGCCAAGTGTATTTTATCCACAACATACACTAGCTGAGGTGCCCCATTGCTGCATGCTCCTCTATACCATAATGTCATAAAAACAACAAACTTGATACAAATGACATGATGATGATTAATAACTGTTGTTCTTTGAAAATTTATTACAACCAATTTTATCTTGTATTATAAAGCCTGCAAGCAATCCTCCAAGAACAGGAATCCCCACTGGAAAACCAATTGTTGATGCAACTAAAAGTCCAGAACCAAGTGCAACGGTCTCTCTGTTTTCTGCCTTTGCACCCAGGTATAACCATCTCGCACCAACTACTGTACCAAGAGGTATTAAAACTGGGGCCACAAGCGGAAGAGTAACTAATCCACCCAGTGAACCACCAACGAAAGCAAGTCCAGTCAATACTTTACGTGTTTTGGAGCCAAATTTTGTTTCTGATTGGATCTCCTCACAACTTTCACCCTTTACGCCTTTGTCATTGATGGCGTGGATACGAAACCAGTACTTCTTATTCGACTTGAGGCCTGTTACTACTACTGACAGTTTATCTGGTGATCGGTGTGGTTCGACAGGCTCCCAGTCTGTATTCCTACTTCGCTTCTCAATGTGGTACTCCTTTACTGCAGTGGGGTTTATGCTGGGCTCTTTCCACTCGATCTTTATCCGATTATCTGCTCTTCCGATGACAGTTAGACTAGTGGGTGGGCCAGGTACATCATTATTGAGAGTTATTTCTTTATTACTGAGCTCACTGGTGTCAGCAGCATTCATGATTGAGAAAAAGGAGGTAGTTTCCTTTTGATGGAAATTATGGGATCGGTAGTAACCTCTGTTCTGTCATCACTGCCATGATCATTAAAGTCACGTGTATCGAGCAAGGATTCTTGATTACACATTACGAATCCTTAGGAGAGTCGTACGCTTGATTAGCTAACCAGGCGCGAGACTGAGAGGCTGCTTCTACTAACGGTAGCTGCATGCTGTATGCTAGACTCGCAAGACTAGCTGTATGCTGTACGGCCACTCACATCATCGTACGTTTGGGCTAAGCTACTCACTCTAGATCTGCCTTTGGTCTTGCGGGCCTACTCAAAGTACTTATCCCTCGATGCACGCCCTGTCAGACCCTCCACACGGTACGCGTGTGGAGGGTCTCTAGTTCTTGGAAGTGTCTCGTCTAGTACTACTAGTATTAAGCTCGCACTGAGGCATCAGCTACTGCAGCTATAATTCTACCTTTGGACTACAGCGTCTGACTTTGGATCATGGATAGTTTACGAGTCTAAATATCCATGGTTGATTCGCGGCCATCCAGTGTAAAAGGGTGGGGCTAATGTTCTGCGACTAGCCCCACCCCTTATTGGTGAAACCCGTGTGAGATAGCTCTAGTTCAGCACTCAGGGAAGGTAAAAGCATTGGTAAATGGTCAAAGTTGCGAAGATCAAAGTCAATCATCATAATGGATTCTGCCTCTCGTACAGAAATCTGTCCACAGTATTATACTCACCCAGACACCAAGTGCTTAGAATGTTGCACCTAACATGATTTCAATTTTACTGGGGTTGCTCTGGACATTGCCAGACACTCTCTACTCATTTTTCATTTCCGGGGAGGGTCTGGGTATGCAACTACGTAGCACATTGGAGAGGGTTATTTCCAGGCCTCACCCTCCCGTATTTTGTGGCGGTGGAGATGAGGATTAATTGTTATCTGCAAATGCATGTATCCTCTGTCCTGCAGGGGCTGACCCCTCTTGTTGTGCACACAATAGACCTGGTGGGGTCTGATGAGGAGGAACCCTCCCCAGAGCACAAGCTCAGCTCCTCAGACATCAGGAGGAACATGCTTGGAAGCTACAAGAAGATAGAGGTGAATCCTCAAGTGATTGACTCTAATCTGTTTTCATAGGTCCCATGCCAGGCATGCTTTATCTAGTAGATGATGCTGACAAGCATGACAAAGTGCAATCTCCAATGTACGTCATAGTCACTGACTGCTTAAAGGACTGACTGCTTGAAGGGAGTCGGAGAACAACTTTTGTTTTTGTGAAAGCATGAACCAAATGAACAACGTTCAGGAACGCATGTCTAATCTTTTGCCCTAAGCGTTGTATAAACAGAAGTACGTATCCGGAAGTACTCATCGCAATGTTATAAGTGCATAAATACTGTATACTGTAGCATTTGGGTATGGAGCTATCTGCTTAATGATAAAATGGTGCCAAAGACGGTAACTTCTAAGAAACACATACACTGAATTGCTGAGCAAAGGGGCCGGAGTTTCACTAACATGCAGCAGTTTTTGTAGGTTTGGTAAACTGGTATTCCAGCTGAGCATTCCTCGTACCCCATCTGGTATGTGTGTAATAGAATATACTTGTAAGGCTTATGTAGCCAGGCGTATGGCACAGTCACTCCAAGACTATTGTTGGTATCAACTTTATCGTTTTCTGTGGACAGTAGATCCCAAATGTGGTCACTGAATAGCCTCGTTCCCAGTCTCTCCGCTCCAGTTTTTACGTCACTTGCAGTTTTTCGTACTGCAAGCGACGTAAAAACTGGAGCGGAGAGACTGGGAACGAGGCTAGTGACTGAAGAACTTGCTGTACATTCTCAGCTGTCTTTGTTGGGGCTATAGCTAAGGACGTGACTGTTAGTTACTATGGTGGAGCTTGACCATAGTTAGATGGCACACAAAGGTACTGCACCTGCTCTGTATGTGTGCAATTTCCGATGCCCTCTGGCTACAATACGTGTTAAATAGAAGCACATAAAAAAGAGAGAGTAAAAGCAGGAGACAGTAGTAGACTGTCTTTGAAGTTTGAAAGTGACCCAACGATAGAATTCGTACAAAAAAACGCTTCTAAAGTGCAATTTGTGATCTGATCAGAGCCTAGTGTTGATCCTCCTTGCACTGTAGGAGTCTTCGTCCCGCTGGTTGATGACTCTGACTAGCATTTGCCGCAACGCTGTCCCCACAGAAACCGAATTAAGGTGACCATATTACGAAATGAACGCATGATACTTGTAGGACCACTGCACGGTACCACTGGGAGAATGTGGCATTATCTCTAATCTTACCCTAAATCTATGACAGTTCTTGTTTTCACATGCAGGGATCACACTGCTTACCAGAGCACAACCCTTCACAAGGTCCCTACCTTATTGGGCTGACTGGGGGCATCGCCTGTGGGAAGTCCTCCATCTTTAGCCGCCTCATTGAGATGGGGGCTTTCCCCATTGACTGCGACAAGGTTTGTGGCAGCAGTTGTGCATGCATGTATTAAGGCATGTATGCGTGCTGCAATGTGAAGTCCCACTTACGTATGTGGACACCAATAATTGTGTCCAATTCTTATTCTTAGCTTTGGGGTGCTTATTATACTAGATCTAAGTCAATGTGGAGAGTATGTAAGTTAAATGCAGTATGAGTGATGATAGTTATTTATACCGCAGCTGAACAAAGGCTGTAGCAAATGTTTGAGTTTATTGCACTACAGCTCCATCTGCAGTTAAATCCTCCGCTAAGAAGACCACATTCCACATATGTTACTATGTATGTAGCTCAAAACCAGCTAACGTACGTGTCTCTTATAAAATAACTTGATGTCTTATTCTCTGCAGCTTGGTCACAAAGCCTATATGCCAGGAATGATTGCATATGGAAAGATTGTTGAGGAGTTTGGTGAAGGTGAGAGAAGGGCATTTGGTACAGTATCAGGGTGTCATACAAGATCTAAGTCAATGAGATATCCCCCTTAACCAATCCCCCCCCTCACCCCCACCCAAAAGAAAAAGCTTGGTGACAGTATTATAATTAGCTGTTTTGGGTCTCATAAGTCACTGCAAGCACCCTCTAACTACAAAATTGGAGGGAAGCAAGCCCCATGCTTGGCTTCTGTATATTCTGCATGTACCACAAAATCCTATATGAAATCCTGAGTACAGACATGGGTGCTGACCAAAGCCATGTTAAATATTGCTGTTGCCTAGGGAACGAAACTAGCTAGAATCTGTTAATATGCTAATTGGGGTGAGCCTAAGTGAGCCATTGTCAAACAGGCATAGCCCTAGACACACCCATTTACAAACTACATGCATACTACTGGTATGCTGACCTCTTGCCCAGAACAGAGACAGAGCATGCTCTAGCAGGACACAGTATTCTTATTTACCATGGAGTTTATTTAATTCCCACTATATATTTAATGCCCACCCCCCTATTCCGCATCAATTTCCTGTCCATCTCTGCCCACTCAAATGTGCAAATGTACAATAGGCAAACGAGGTTAGTAGAGCGTTCTTTAGCCAACTACAGATGCACATTTAATGAAGTAGCTATTATAGAAGCATGCAGAGGACTATCATTTGCAAAAGGTAACTGAATTTATCGTTGATATTTTGATTAAATTTCACCAAAGATTGAATTGTTTTTGCTTGATTCTGCTCACTACCTTGGAGATTATAGGTTTAGCTTACCTGGATGGTATATTACAGATCAGAAACGATGATTTGTCCAGGACTCCAGTCATTAATGGTGTTGGGCAGATACTATATTCCGTATGCAGAGATACACATTTAGCATCTTTTGCAGTGCATTAACAGTCCCCGCCCATGGACATACTCTATCATACAGTATTGGCAGGACAAAAGGAAGTTAGCTTGGGTTATAAACTCTAAACTCTGTCAAATGGCATGGTAACAGAATCACATCTATACGTATATAAGTTTGCACATGGTATAAGCATGCAAACTCATGAAGCTCATCCCCACAGTGATACAGCATCTACTAGTTAAGTCAGGAATTGAATGTTCACTCATTTTATCCTATAGGCATTCTCAGTGAAACTGGTGATATTAATCGCAAAGTTTTGGGACCCATTGTTTTCTCAGATAAGGTATATTCATTAGTTCATTACAACCGCTATCAATAGACAGTATGTACATAAGCACATATGCATAACTTATATGATAATTATAAATCTGATTGTAGGTCAGAAATTTTTAAATAGCTGTTAGGAACCCATTGGAGATAATAGTATGCCAGCTTTTCCTGGAACTACTACTATGAGAAGAGATTTCTCGGTGCATACATATACCACAATCTCTCTAAAGTACTGGAAAGTCCTTATTTTTGAAACTATGTCCATCCCTTCCTTGAGGAGCTACTAGTATTCATCACTCATCCCTTCAAAAGTAGCCCCACCCACTGCACCTGCAAGTATTGTAGAGCTGCAAGCCTGCACAAAGTGGAATGGCTTCATGCATCCATGGTGATGGTGGGTGTGAAGCTGAGCATAGCCCTCGTGCCCAGACTTCTCCGGTACATGCTTTTCTCCATTTTGTATGGAACCCGTGAAAGGGTTCTCTTCCACTGGAGAAAGAGATAAATGGCATATAAGCCAGAAGATAAAGCTAGACTTGTGGAGAAGTCTGGGCACAGGACTAAGCATAGCCCAACTTAGCCAGGCCTTCATATGTTAATCCCACCTCTTTCACAGTGCTTCTCCCAGAACCTACTCCAGTGCTTTCCTGTTTAATGTAAGCATGATTAATTCAGCATAAACAGATGGCGTACTTTCACATTATAGTAGACTTGTACACTTGAGCACCACCACAATCAAAATAGTATGTGTTACTATAGTACCATCTGTTTCTTGATGCCTGTAGGCCAAGCTGCAGAGATTGAATGAAATTGTCTGGCCTGAAATCTGGAGGCTGGCTGAGGAGAAGATCCACCAGGCACATGCAGAGGGCTACAAGGTGTGTGTCATTGATGCTGCTGTGTTGCTGAAGGCCGGCTGGGATAGGTACATCCACGAGGTGTGGGTCACTATAGCACCAGAGAAAGAGGTGAGGGATACCACTTGCTGGCTACAGTGTGTGTATTGAAGCCGTGTATATGTTGTTATTTTATCTGCTGTAAGGGATATATCTTGTAACTTCTTGAATTTTGTCCTTTACCAACTTGACATCATGCACTATTCAGTAGCTCTAACGTGAATTATTGGCCCATCTTAGTATCCAATAGCCTGGAGCTTGTCCTGTCCTCATTCCCAGACTCCACTCCATAGTACTTTTCATACCATACTTCAAGCAGTGATAGCTGGGCTATAGGCATGATACCAACCTCGTTCTCAAGGACTCCTTTTACCTTGTGGATGAGAATGAGCCTATTCATTACATCTTCTGTCTTCATCTCTGCAAGATTACTGGCCAGTGCTGCTGGGTAATTCAATGTCATATTGTATGGCTTTGCACTATTACTCATAGTCTAAGCCTCTTTACCTTCTTACCAATCGGACAACAAGCCAGTGTCCTAGAAATGTACTCATCTTGTGCTGAACATGCCGAATCCTTGTTGCCATGCCTACTGGAAATACGGGTATATAGACACATGCTCAAAACATAAAGAGTAGGGGAGCCTGGTCAATTTTATGACATGCGTTTACACAGTTGATATCAGTTTGTAGTGTATGAAGTGGTCCACTTCAAATCCCTACACCCACGTACTTTTTGTGTACTATGACACTGTACCGCCAAAGAGTCGGACAATAGAAAAGAGTGACTGAAGACTTATTGAAGAATAGTACAACTGTTTTGGCTGAAAAAAAGTCAACGGGTGAGTAACGTTGCCAGACCTCACATGGTTAGCTAGCGTGTAAAAGATGCTAGGCTTTACTTTGGCTATGGCTATGTAAGAGGCTATGGAGCCTGAAACATTAACCATAGTATACAGGCCTAGCTAGACTCTCAAAACTATAGCTCACTGGGCTATAGTGGCATCCGTTCAAACTCTATTCAAACTTAGTCCCTGTTGTTACTCACCTGCTGGCTTTTCTTTCAGTCATTCCACTCCTGAACAAGTCTTCAATCACTCTATTCTCTGACTCTTTACCGGTACAGTGTCATAATAATAAAAAAGTGTGTGGACGAAGGGTTTTGAAGTGGACCACTTCGCACATTCCAACTACAATCTGTACACTCTCATGATAAAATTGACTACATGTAGTCCTCTTTATTTTTTTGAATGCATTGGAGAGGAGCCTGGGAACGAGGCTAATGTATAGGTAGATTCTACTGTACTTCACAACTGGTTTTGGCCCAGGAAGAGTACATCAATTTTGGCCATACTGTCTTCCTGGTAGCCTCGTTCCCAAGCAGCAAAAGTTGGGCAGAGGCCTGGGAACAAGGCTATCTTCCTGGGGCTTCTCTCTGTCAAGTTATAGAATCCGGTAGCAATGGCAGGTAATATTGTAGAGACAGACAGACAAACATCTGCATTATTGAGTGAATTTTGTACACATCAAGATAATGGTGGGACTGGAAAACCCGTCATTCAGGGGGCCAAAGTACACATGCATCTATGGAATTTCATCTCAGACCATGAATCGCACATTAAAGTCTGCATTTCTAGGGTGTCTGTAGAGAGGGATTCCATTGTATATTCAAAAGACTTGCTACATAGTTTCATTTTTGCGCGTACCCTCAAATTAGGTGAAATATTTAAGGTAGGAAGGGAAGTTAAGTAGGGTTGAAGCCGAACCTCCAAACCAAGTTGATGGCTATGTCGGCAACGTCCTAGCCTACACCCACATGACAATAGGTAAGCACCTAATTACCCCCTCTGCTTAAAAAGACCTCTTTTGCTAATATTGCACTCCCCACACAGTTTCACCCCTCATTGTCACCTACACACAACCTACACAGGACAGGCCAAAATCCTACGCATGCTTTTTCACAAAAACACTTCAGATCCAGTTTTACAGCCAAATCTACCTTGTTATTCACAACTACACTAATTTCATAATCCGGACTCGCCAATCAAATATTGCGACAATCCACGCCTGCTAAAGTAGATTGACCCCAGGGTTATGACAGTCAGCCTACTCACAAGAAAACTACGCATGCTTTTCTCTCCTAACCCCTCCCTTGCTAAGTTACACACGCATACAGACTAGCTACCACTTACCACTGCTTTTTGCCAGGGCCCCACAAACGGCAGCTAGGCGCGAAAATGGGCGGAGTCTACGAGATAGAAAGGTCACTTTTCTAAAGACAACTGACTAGAGAAGACTGGATGACCATCTGTCTGGCAAGCTGCCTGCCAGCCTTTCAGCTACACTCACAAACACTACCACAGACTTCAGGCTGGATTTTACACACAAACAGCCTACTCAGCACTACAGACGGCCTAAACGGCTTCTTATTAAAAAAAAGTGTTGAAAGTGAACATCAAAGTACCGCTCGGCCACATCAAAGTGCCGAATTTGCCCTTGAAAGTGCCGCTTTCCACATCAAAGTGACACACCCCCGCTGTTTATTCCGGTTGCCGCCATGGGAAAATGTAAATAGTTCAATGAATCTCATTAACTTTACGTAGCTCACGTGACCTTGCTGATTGCTCATTAATTATTCATGAGCCATTTTACGGGGATTTTTTCAACTTCCCTTCCTACCTTAAGCTTGGGTAGTTAAGAATGAGCAGAGTTGTACATACGTCAAGGATGGAGCTAGGGAGAGAGAAAAATATACCAATATCATGGAGGGTAGGAAGCATCAAGAGGTAATGGCCCAGTGAAGTTAGCAAGCTCTCTGTGATGCGCAGAACTTACTTGTAGCATAGTAGAGCCATGAGCTAGTTTCGGCCCCTTAGCACCGACGATAACTTTGTGCATTTTGAAATTCTAGTAGCGCTTCTTCCTATCATTTTTTACTGCATTTATTTATTGATCAGCAGTTCAGAACATGCCAACAGAAATGTGTAAGCTAACTCAACCTGCATTAGTAATTATTTAAAGGGTTTTTTATTCTATAGGTGGTGAACCGTATAATTAAGCGAGACAACTTGACGGAAGAGGCGGCTAAGAAGAGAATGGCTGCACAGATGAGCAATGCTGAGTATGTCAGCCATGCTAATGTGATTTTCAGTACTCAGTGGGAGCCAGACTACACACAATCACAGGTACGAATGGTATGAGGGTTAGAAAGCTGGCTTAATTTCCTTTGTCCTATTCCGTCAATTGCCACTTATCAATTCCCGTGTCAATTCCAACTCACCTTCACTTGATGAGTCCTTCCAGGCCTTCCCCATGTTTTTTCCCCCCCACAGCTGTTCAAAAAGCTGTGAGGGGAAGTGAAGATAAATGTTCCCTGAATTACTCAAAGAGGAAAGAGTAACACACTAGTGTGCCCTACTTCATTGTCTCTAATTATTCATCCACTCCCCATTCTAGTTAGTGTGGGTTTCGGAATTTCTTTATTCTCTCAATATGTACTGGCAATTGAACTGGAACGGTAGAACAATTGTCACAGCATACCGCTCGTGTGGTATTAAAACCTTTGAGTCAGGTGCACACCCATTTCTAATCACTAGAACATGGCAACTACCCTAACCAAAGTACATTATTTGCAGTTTTGAAAATGAGTTCTTTAGTGAGCTACTGTGACTGTAAACTTAGCTGTATCATAATGTAATATGTACGTATTAGTTATAGCACACACCGGAGAGTTGTTATTGATTTTTCGAGAGCCGACTTCAGAGTACTTACAACACCCTGGCTGGGTGTGTTATAAATGATCCCTTTCTTCAGGTTTTCATTGCTTGCACCAGCTGTTTGCTTATGTTCAAAATCGCATTATTCCCTATCAAATAATAAGATTCATAACACCGTATGTATTAAGAGGTACATTATTTGCCAATGAAACTGACCGGGCAGAAAGGCTCCATACTTAGCTGACTGGAGGTGGAGAATGGTGTGGCAACGCAACTGGGCTAGAGCTCACGTATGAAGTCCAATGATAGCCAAAAGTCTCACTGTAGCTGTTAGTGCTGTGCGTGGCACTTGCTGGAGGTTTGAAGACACAAGCCAACAATACAACCAGTCGTCAGTGGTATCAAGAGTTCAATGAAAGCCATGAGCAGCTACTCCTTAATTGAGTCTCCAAATGTGTACTTGCATGAATTGCTAGCAGAGTAACTGTCTTAGAAGCTACTGTCTGCCGCCTCCTCAGGTGCCACTGGTATCTACTATCTATGTCATATCAGGTCTAAAAGTAACGTTGTAGTGGCTTAGTGTTCACTGTGCTATTCTACATTGACAATGTAGCAGTCCGGATCCGGTACCATATATATGTAACTCCATTGCCACCTTGAAAGGCATATAGTAATTGGTTGGAGAGTAGTAAAGCCAACAAGTATATGTGACTCCTTTTTTTAGGCGGTTTTTCAGCTGCCTCTTTAACTGTAGAAAGCTCCTTCTGAACTTTTTTGGTTGATAAGTAACATTCAATAGTAGTACATGTATACTGAAAATTACTAACAATTATCTCTATTCTGCAACCAAGGTATGTAGCCGGAAAGGAGCTCTCTACAGAATAGCCTCAACGAGTTACCTGAAAAGGAGGGGCTAGTCTTTCACAACTCAGAGATACTTGTTGCCTTTACTACTTTCCAACTTATTATACTGACACAACAAGCATGCCATGCATGGCATTACCAATCCCTTCCTGCTATACTGTATGTGCTACTGATAACCTTGTTATCTATTGCAGGTTGCAAGAGCATGGAAGGAACTGCAAGAGAGAATATCATAACACTACTATATGTTCAGATGCTATACAAACATATGGCAAGAGCATTACTCTCATCCAATCTGGAATTGTGCAGTGTTATAGAACCAAATGACATTATATATCCATGTTATAATAGTTGTGTATGTACTAGTACCCCGTCTTTTCTCAGCACGGGGGAGCCGGGACTGAGGCTAGAGTGGTTCTTGCTCAATACCCACTTTGAGCTCCATGTCCTTTACTTTGGGTGATACATTTTCTTTTTCAAATAAAACCAAACTGTGCACATGTGTAGTCTTCTTCCCAGGCATGTGTAGTCTTGTTCCCAGGCATGTGTAGTCTTGTTCCCAGGCATGTGTAGTCTCATTCCCAGGTATGTGTAGCCTTGTTCCCAGGCTCCACATGTGAACAATTTTAATGAACTGAATCCAGCTCTCTTTTCAGTGGTGAACCATGACTAATCATTTCTTAAAAGGACTAGGTACATGTAGCCATTGTGAACAAATATAACTTGTACATGCAGTGTGTGGATATTTTACGTGTGTGTATAGGTACTGCTGAAACAAATTGTGTATGAATGGCAGGTGATACCATGACTGTATGTGAGTGATTGTTGGACAGTACTATGCCTTTAAGGCAGGATCAATGTCGGCAAAGTACTCGTGTCTCATGGCATCTTCCGCTGTTATCCTCCCGTTGGGGTAACACACCAGGTGGCGCTGCAGCAGATCAATACCCTGCTCACTGAGAGTGGGCACGACAACACTGAATGGTGCTGCAGGGTAGGGTGGGAAATCCTACAGGGTGTACATGTTGGTGTGTGTGTGGATGTGTGGATATTATTACGTGATATGCCAAGAGCAAAATTATTGCACAAGTGATAGTGGAATATATTACATGGTTCTTGAGATAGAGCTATTTCTTCTAATAAATATGGTGCTAAAGTTTTTGTGGATGGCAGGAATAGATATTGCATGAGTGGGCAGACGTATTTTCATGAGCCAAAGGTCAGTGAAAATGCTGCCCATAAGTGCGATATCAGCCATTTCATATAATGTGCTTATTAAATAACCCACTACTCCCAGTAAGGTTGTACAATGTATCATAATCTGTAATGCAAAGGTGTCACATGTGCATAACTCTACAGTGCTATACTGTATAGTGAGAAATTTGTGAGGAATTTAATTTAGAGTTTGGCGAATTGTACAAAAATTCACAAATTTAATTTTCACCAATAAAAATATGCCTCATTCCAAGTTCTTCCCGTTGCAGCCTTTATCTCGCAGCTGTGGAGAAAAGGCGCTGTCTCGCAGAGAAAAAGTGATTTTTCTCCACGGCTGCGAGATAAAAGGTGGGGCAGGAAGGACTGGGAACAAGGCTAAATATTAATGCGTACCACCCACGCACATGTCAAATCGAGTCACTATACATGCTGTACAAGTATTTGAAGAAAGAATAACCTGTACCTCCCACTCTACATACATTTGGCAATTTCTCTCTCACTACTCTAGAGTCACTAGGAAGGATGTTGAACACGCAAACAGTGCACTATTGGAGCCTGAATGGCAAAAAAGCTGTCACGCCTCGAGACAAAATCAATATAATAGCTACACACCAGACGGAAGGGCACGGATAGAGAAGTACGCTGCTAAGAACGGTTCAACTAAGGCTGCTAGGTACATGTATGTCTCTAAGCTTCTTGATCAAAAGATAACTGCAAGTGTGATCGAGAAGGCACACTGATTATGTCATATGCAAGTTCTGGTTTTCCAAATTCATACATAACTCGGTATGTAGTGCAAACTCACTTTGTAGTCTGGTAGCTTGGTCAGTCCAGGCCACGTTCTCTCATGTGGTGTGCCGACCAGCATACAATGAGGTCAAGGAAATTCAAGACCGCTAAACTGAGAAACTATAATGCATGCATTCTAGTTGAACGGAGAAGTATAATTTGGTGTACTGTGAATGGAGGTCTGTTTAAGTTACAGTGGCAATCCGTTCCAAAAGCCAAAGCATAGATACCACATTGGTAAGAAAGTGCTAGTATGTGTGTGTGTGGGGGGGGGGGAGTCATAGAATACGTATGTGTAGTAGAAAAGGATATTTGAAAACTCTCTTAAGCTGCTCATCAACGTCACTTCCGGGAAAGAGTGGTCTCCCACCATTAGCCATTTCTGAGGTAGAACCATGGAAGGGTATGTGCATATTGTATGGTATACTTTTGTGCATAACATGGTGAGAGTGTTCTGTTAACATCATAGCTGCAAAGAACTAATATTAGGGTCAGGCAATAATGAACACACCCTAAATAAGTTGGGAAGTCATAAAAGGACTATCTCAAATAAGGACTTAGGGTTTCAGAAGAGGCCTATAGTTTTTCCTCCTGTATGTCACAGCACTAACCCTCAAGTTTAACTTATCTGATATACCATATGCCTTTGCAGCTAAACTCTTTCATGATTTGCCCACATTGACGGTCAGCAGAAATATCCACAGATTTAAATTTTGTATAGCCAGCTACCCCAAACACGTAGTGCTCTTCAAAACTCCATGATAAGAATATTTTGCAGTTCACGATAACCTCAACAAAAATTAGAGGATATGGTGTGACCAGCTAATTTACCCTGGGAAAGGGACAAATACATGTATATTGCACTCCATAATAAAAATAAAATTGTGAAAGTATTTTCCCAACCCTTTCCTGATTGGTGGGGACAACCTGAACATGAGCTCTATGACTTTAAAGTCAAGATTACATTAGTGAGAATCATGAGAAAGCTATAAATAGCTAAATCTGGTGCCAGAAAACTAGCTAAATGTGGCAGAACCAAAGATAAACTGACCTGCAAATATACAACCTGCTGACCAAACATCAATGGAGGTAGTGTAGACCTGTGCTCCCATCAGAACATCAGGGGGCCTGTACCATAAAGTGACCACCTACAAAATTTTAAGGAAATTCCTTAAAAAATTGAAATAGGTACACACGCCCAAAATTTCCCCATTCTGCTTCTACCCCTCCTGGGAACTTTCCTAGTATGAATGTATATAAACTGATGCTGGTGGAGGAAGGAGCATAATAGACTTGACTGCCTCATCATGCGATAGCAGTCCCCATCTCCCAGGCAGCAAGCTGATGAGGTCTGGCGTTGGCTGAAATGTGTCCTACGTGGTCAGGTTAAAGCACGGAAATATAGTTCATTGGATCATGTGAGGGAGGCTTAGGAGTTCATTTCTTCACCCAATACTAGGAGAGACTTCTGGAATGAGGCTGAGAATATCCCAGGCATGCTACTGTGTGCATGTAGACATACTCATATTTTTCCGTTTGCACAGCCAAGCTTATAGGTACATATACTTATACTACTGACTTCTCAATAGCTTCGTCCAGTTAGTGAATAATTTAGAAAAAAAATGCTAGTATGTAAAAATGGGGATAACATCGCCAGATGTGTTGGGAATGTGCATAATAGCCCTGAGTGTAGATGATTCCTTTACGATATATACACCTTAGTCCTACCTCAGCTGAGAAGCATCTAACAGGGATGCCAAAAGCACGTGCCAATCCAAAATCTGCAAGTTTTAAATCTCCTTTCTGTAAAAAAAAGAATGTTATATATGACAAGAATCGCGTAGAAAAAAAAGAAGAATGTTATATTGATAAGTATCACGCAGAAAGAAAAAAAGAAGAAAAAAGCCATTCCCACTCCGGGAATCGAACCCGGGCCGCCTGGGTGAAAGCCAGGAATCCTAACCACTAGACCAAATGGGATTAGCTGGTTTGAAGTCACGGAATGTAATATTTATTGACTACAGATAATATTCATAGCCTGAGCCTCCACTGACCTTACTTATGAGAATATTTTGCGGCTTTAGATCTCTATGAAACACATTCAAACTGTGACAGAAGGCCAATCCTTTTAGCAGCTGGTAGTAGAGGGCCTGCAGCATGGAGAGAATGTTGCAGCATAGATAATATTTTCAGGTTCTCAAATATTACACTCTGTGACTTTAGCATAGAGAGAGCAGGATGATCACCTGAACTGTCCTTGGACTAATACTGCCACCTGAACTGTCAAAATATTTTTTCAAATCCTGTGAAATATGGTTAACAAGTTATATTTAAAAACCGGCTGGGCAAGGGTATAAACAGAAATACAGTTGTTGAGCTGGTTAACATACTAAAATAGTCTGCAGTGGCTTGTCGGATTACTAGTAGACTAGCTTTTTCCATACACAGGTAGCGGTACAGAAATTTTACCTGGTCACAGTACTCAAATACCATGGTTAGCTTCAAATTTCTATGAAGAACATCCATCAACCTGAGAACAAATTCACAGATTACTGAAATTTCTCATAGGAGCTCAAGTTTTACCTCACGATATTCTTGTGTTTGAGTTCCTTGAGGAGACAAACCTCCCTCAGAGCAGCACTTGGGACACCCTAATGTTTATGCATGTATGTATCATGAATATTAGGATTGCATGAGAGGTAATAGTAGGAGTGTCATGCAAAATTTGGTCAGAGGGACCAGTTTTGGCTGCCAAAATCAGTCCCCCCAAACCATTTTTAGCCACCAAAATTGGTCTACTAAATTAATATTGGTCTGCTATTGCATATACGTGAACCACATACACAACCTTTTCTAGGAAGATCAAGTATAGCTTGGCTACAACTAAATGGTAGATCTAGCATTCCAAATTTGAAGCCGATCCACCTCAATAGAATAAATGACTACTTGCGGTGTCCATTAATAGAAGTCCCGGCTGCACACACACTGAATATAATCAACTATCAAGATTTCTGCACCATTGGGAAGCACCAAGACTCTTCAGCCACGCACCCGATTTTGTTGCCACAGTTGCCTCAGGGGCTGAAGGCGTTGCTGAATGTTGACCAGGATCACTCACTCTATAATCGGACAATGGATTCCGTTGACATTTGGTGTGGGTGTCACCAACTACATGTATAGTGCAGGCCTATGCTACGGAATGTAAAGGTCCTCAGCAACACAATTGGTGTATTTTTACTGGGTGACAGGTGCAATAGACTTCCGCGCCATTTCCGTTGTATAGCAAAGGGTTTGCAAGGAGTATCTGATCATCAATGGTGGTAGCTTACTCTACATAATGTGAGACTCACCTCGTCATCCTCATCCAATCGCACTATCTTTAGGGCCACAATTTCACCAGACTCCTTGTCCTTGGCTTTGTATACTGTGCCATAGGTGCCTATGGGGTGCAATTGTTGGGAAGTGGCTGGATGTCAGGAATAGCAAGAATGCATGTCTCCAGCCTCGCTTCCAGTCCCCATTTGAACTATTTTTGCATGGTGTACAATCTGCAAAAAGAGTGCAGACTGGGAACGAGGCTACCAGACAACTAAAACATGTGATTATATAGTAAAGAACAGTGAATAATAGCCTAGTTAATTCTGCAAAGAGAACGTAGTCCGGCTCTTATAGGTAAAAAGGAATCTTGAGTCCTGTACAAACTATCGTGATTATGAACCTTCTCCACAGTTCTCTCCTTCCTCACCTTAAGTAGTCTCAGTACCAGCCCATCATCAAGGTAGAGTGGGATACTATAAGCACAGATAGTGGAGTAGTAGGTCCCACTACTCTACTGTCTATGTTTATAAACGATCTTTGTCTTGATGGTGGGCCAGTACCATCCTTTTCAGTATGAACACTGTCCTTTTAATAGTAAAACTTGTTGCAAGAGGCAAGAAATGAAAGCTGAAGGCGTGCAGGCACAAATCACTTAGATCCCCAAGTCACACTAGGGACTATGGTAACCATATACATATATATAAGGGAAATGGGAGTATTACAGAAACCTAAGCCTCTGGGATTCTAGCAATGACAAACTAGCTCTTGGATACAAGTTACAAACAGCACATAAATAATAGCTAGTGTACTAACCGAGTAACATTGATGTAGCGCTGCACAATCACTATTAAATAGTTACAATTTTATGCTACCCTATTGCGGGCAATTCAGAACACCCTGAGGATAATTTGTAACACCCCACGGCATTGCATTGCAAAGTGCACGTGTAGTTATACAAAAGCAATCGCTGCCGCCCAGATAGACAGGAAAATGCCAATTCTTTGGCACATTCAGCTGTTGGTAACGTCTAGTCATTCCATTCCGAAGATTTGAATTAGTAGGTGTTCCAAATTACCCCCCTTGTTCTGAAATACCCGCATAATTATTCAGCTGAAGAAGTATAGGCATAGATACATGTAGATAGTAGAGTAGAAGTCCTTCTACTCTACTTCTACTACTAAGGACAGTAAATTATAGTAGTCTTGCGTAGCCAGACCTTCGCAAGCGAGGGTCTGGCTACAGCCGGCGAGACTAAGTAATAGGTGTCGTGAGCTGTACTGACCTTCTCCAATTTTCTCCACTTTCTCGTAACGTTGCATCCTCCTGGCCTGGTGTACGGGGTGTGTTCTAGTCAGAATTGTTTTCTTACGTCATAACATAAACCCAGATAATATTATTAACCTGCAGCCACGTGGGGTCATCTAGTCCGCGTGGTTTCTATATTGCGCAATACGTTCTGTGCAAGTTTCTATTTCCACTAGGTGCACAGACTGAATGGCGATTGATGTAATCGGCAGCACTACAAACTAAGCTGCTGCAGCTCGAGTCCCAGAAATGTCGCAATACGTACGGGGAAAGCCTTCACTCAGGCACCTGAGTTCACCCGACTATGGAAGATTGGGAGACCACCAGCAACAGGTAGATGCAATACATGTTTCTTTGCTCTATGCACATAAGTTTACTGTATTTGAGATATCGTATGTAGATTTTACTATGGCTGCTTACCAAGAGGGGTCCGAGCTCGCAAAGTGTACGAGCATAGATACTATAGACCTATGGTTTATAGTATCTGTGGTACGAGATTTTGAAATCAGATAATTTGATTTCTGCTGATTTCAGCTGATTTCTGCACTGATTTCTAGCAAGACGAACATAGTGTATACATAGTGTATACGGAGTTGGGTGGGACATTTGGGCCAATACAGGTGATTTCTGATTTCATTTACTTTTGTAATTTCAAGTGATATCAGAGCAAACCGTACGAGGTTTCATCAGTGTTGGACCCCTCGACTTACCATCATCAAAGAAGACATTTCTAATATTTTCTATGCGGTAGCCTCGTACCCAGGCCACGCAGAAAAAGGGTGACCTGGTATCCACTAGTTACGCATGTGAGACCATTCTAGCCTCATACCCAGGCCTTCCCTCACAGCTTTTTTTGCAGCCGAGGAAAAAAACTTGGAGAAGGCCTGATGAATTTTTGCATGTAATGTCTGCCGCTGTTGTCACAGATTAACCTGAGGAATAAAACATCACTGCACGAATCAAGGCTAATCTCTGAGTTCATTTTGAGAAACAGTTAAAGAAATCAATCTCTCAATGCCTATAATCGCAGCATACGTATAGTTGTCTAGATTGAGCAATGCAAAGATGAGTTCCAAGCACTACATCCCCTCTGTCTGCTCTCGCACAGCAGCCGTAGCTGGTCCTTAGAAAATCTTGTAGATAGAGTCATAATTCACCTGGATGTCGGGTCATTTTATCATAGCTGCTCTATGATGGACTATTAATTGGACGTGTTAGTTGTTGTTAATGTATTAGTATGTAGTATCTTTGTGGATGTATTTGTGCTAGTGACTGTTAATAGGTGTAGTAAGTATGTGTAGTATGTTGTTTGTCTGTGTTAGTTTAGGTGTCATTTTTTGGTTATATATGTTAAATAGGAGTTGTATTTTGCCATTAGAGAGATGTAAGTGTGAGAGAGTTTTTGTTATGCCATGAGTGATTTTTGAGTGTTTGAGTCTGCGTTGCAGCGTTGTTTTCGTGTGTCGGCTCGCATTGACCGTGACATGCTCCGAAATTACTGCTTCTGTTATTCTCATGACTGGCTAACTCGTGAAAATTTATATTCTGAATCACTGCCCAGGCATACATAAGTCATACCGTAGAATTGGGATAGTAAGCACCCACACGAAAGTAAGCACCCTACAAGAAAAGGCACCCAAGCCAAAGTAGTGTAGCAACAGAGAGAGACTACAGCACTTCCCAGGAAAAACTGCCTTCTACAACGGAAAGCGCACGAAACAGCAAGCACTTGCAGAACAGTGCAAGTAAGGTCAATGGGTATAATATCATGAAAATTATGCATACAACATTGTTGAAGCACCGCCTTCTTCACAGTAGTTGTAGTGATTCTTGCCAGCTGTGCACCACTTCCTGTTAGGTATTCATTGCATTGTAATGAGCCAATCTAGAAATGAATATTTTTCCTAGAGCCAAACCCACAAGTGTACCTGTAGTACAAAAGGCAGCCACAGCAGCTATACCGCTATGCCATATATTCGCGCGATTGTAAGCACTCCATTAAAGTAGGCACCCTTCGAATGTTAGCACCCATTCCTGCCGCTAATTTCGAAAGTAAGCACAGGTGCCTACTATCCGTACCTTGACGTAGCTGTCAAAGTGTGTATATAACACTTCCCAAACTGTAATATCATAGCAAAACAGACTGAACTGATTCACAAGAGAGAAAATTTGACTTTTCCTTTACTGGTAAAAGACATACATGTACAACATGTGTATACCTTAGCCGCAGGTTATTCTATTCACGTGGTAATTATTTTACGGTCTAGCCACTAATGGTGATACAAATTTCTGGTATATGTCACCGCAAGAACTCTACTACCGCTAAGTTATTTAACCAATAACTAGTGACACGTGTGATTCGTGGAGAAAGAATTGGCGATTGAGTTGTGTACCACATAAAGACATTTGGGAAGCAGCTCTTATGGAAGAGGTACATGTATTGTGTAAATGAGAGCCTAGGGACAGATATGCTGTATATAGCTATGAACAGTTGAGCATCTACCCAAAAGAATCTCCCACCTATGTTTGAGCATTGTTTGTTGTGTGTCCGGGAGACAGACAGACAGACAGACAGAAAGATGGACCACGAACAGAAGACAACAACATTATAATATGTAGTTTGCAATACATACGAGAAGTCCTAAGGCCTTCATTCTTTTCCTGTTGTCAGATTGAGAGTAGTGGCTTTTTCTACGAGGGAATGTCTTGATATGCTCTCTGATTTTCCGCTTGGCTTCCTCAGAAATAGCATGGGGTCGATTTTTGTGCTTACCCCGCTGATCAGACGCTACAAGGACACCAGCTGTAAGCTTGTCCACCAGGTTTTCAACCTCCACCTGCTAATTGCGTGTAGATCACAAAAGGCCTCTTATACACCTGCATGTGACTACCATCATGTAAATGCACAATGATAGTTAATGGTGTGACTTTGAGGTCTTGTAGATGCTTGCATTTGTTGCCTGACACTCTTCTTTCGAATCAAGCCATATATGTACTTGTTTTGTGCATCGTTGTTCCATGTTTATAGAAATCCTTGAAATTTTCTCCTGCTCAACCTCGCTCACTCTCACAGCAGTGATACGCATACTGACAGGTGAGACTCACCAGCTGTTTTGCAGCTTGTCACTCACCTAATTTGTAGGTCGTGTAATTCTTTTCTTTGTCCTATTGGAGCTTCCTTTTTTTTTCTTGTCCACTCCTCTTTGTATCACAGTCGCTTTCTTCCACGCCTCAGCTCCACGGGTTGAGCCAACCGTTTCAATCTCTATGGTGTAATCACTAGCTCATGTGCGCTAAGCATTGCACTACGTATTTTTACTCCAATAACAAACGATTATGGAGATAAATTATTCGTGGCAATTATTATTGTGTGCTGATTGTACAAATATTTTTACTTTACAAGTGTGTGATAGCATGTATCATGGCAAAGATGAACGTCACACTTGCAATACTTTTTACCAGCCAGGCGTGCGATGGCTGATACTAAGATTGCTTCATGATTTTTGAGTTTGTTGTTTGTATGTACACGTATGTACTATGTACGTTCACACGTATCATGTACACAGTGATTGCATCATAACCTTTATCATATACATGTAACAGTACTTTACCAGTCCAGCGGAGCTGCTGACAGTTTGTTGGCCAAGGCAGTGGCATAGGAACCAGGGGAGCGCCAGGGGCTGCTGCCCCCCTTTGCATTTGAGAGAGAAATTAATTTTTTGATAACTACGTCAAGACACAAGGATGGAATGTGTTGACATCTCAGCGCTAGATCAAGTCATGATGCTTTACAACAGTAATTATTATGGGAATAGGAGTGTGTTACTAGCTCACCAACTTACTGGGTACCAGTGCCAGCAGTTTTGAGGATGGGCGGGATAATGTAACAGCTATCAGTGACCAAATAAACAATGTCGAGTACAAGTGAGTGCTGCTAAGAGTGGAGAGCGCTTCCTGACAGCTGAAACTCATGCGATATTTCCCCCTGCACTTCGTAGTCTCCGACAGTGATGGTGCCCCTCTAAAGTGAAACAGTTTCCTACGCCACTGCAAGGTACATCAAGCTAGCTTTGTTTTACATTATCTAGACAGTGAAAGAGATGTACATGTAGATAGTGTTGCATAGGCTGTTGTTTGATGTTGTAACTTCTAACTAGAGGCGGTACAACGATACTGCTGTGTCAGCACTTATTGCAGTAAGTTCCATAGCCTATAGGCAAATCTGGAACAAATCCAGACTTATACCCCCCCACTTAATTCTTTTGGTATTGGGTAGATGAGGCTCTAGTTCTGATCATGCTCTTGTCTACAACAATATGTTCTCCTCATGCTTAACTTTACATTTCTCACTAGCTGTGGTGATCACAGTACAGCACGAAGTTTCCAAAGCTTATCTTGCACGACATCACTGAGGGAACCCAGAGATGCTATATTCCTTACACCAGTAGCAGCTAGTCTGTTATCTCTGGGAACCCAACGATCTTCATGGCTATACCCACATAGGCAAGAATATCTTCATGCGTGAAGTGTACTTGAAAACCTTGCTGGGTAGCATACAACTTTGTCTGCTCATCCAATGGGCCAAAGAAGCCAGAGGAATTCAGCAGGTTTCTGTGTGTTTTCTGCATATATCGGTAGTACTGTGGGGGACAACTCCTTCACAGTGGATGTGGCACAAAGACAAAGTGGAATCATCATTGAAATTCTTGCTTCACTTCCAACTGAGCTTCGCGCAGTTACATTACCCCTAGCTGCAGGAACAATAAGTCTATTGGAGCACCACCAACTTTCCTTGAACTTTCTTGTCCAAGTCAGCTCCCTGTAAGGTTGTCCAACCCCTTTTCTTTGAAGGGAGGGTAGGCACTGTTTCCTCTTCAGCGCTCCTCTTTCCAGTCTGTTCCACGAGGTAGGCCTTCTTGAGTGATCTAACTCTGCTTGGTCAGTTCAGTTTTCTGGAAACGTACCTTGCTGCTGCAGCCATGCCATTCTCGCTGGCATACTTTCTGATAGCTGCTCTCATCTCGGGTGTGAATCTGTGGTACAGCCCCTCTCCTTTGTCCAGTCTTCTTGAGTGACAGCCGTCACCTTCTGATTAGTCTGCTCAATGGCTTATGGGTCCTGGTGGGGGCTACAGATTGGAAGAAACCCTTTCCATTCCATCAGGGAAGGAATGTAGCCCACCACTGAAGGTCTGATCGAAATTGGACTCAAAAATTTATTCTTGAAAACGTATAAATGGATGATGCAGTAGCTTAGCTCACTTGATAGCGCTCATAATCTCAAACTGATGTGTCCAAATATTGGAGGGGGCAGTTGTCTCCTCTACATGTATTTCATGCTAGCTATGCATGGCCCTGTGGCCTTAATACTGTTGTTTTTTTTACTTTTCATAGCCTCTGCAAGACCTGATACGGCACCACATCGAGTCCTTCAACTTTATGTTGGAAGAAGGGCTGGGATATGCTGTACAGGTAGGTAGTGCATGCACTTACATTTACCTGATACTTGGTACTGTTGTTTAGTTGCATAGGTAAAATGCAAAACCTACTTCCATATACGAGTATATGACCTACTATTAATTACATGTGAGACTGCTGCGAGTTCTGCTGTGAGTATATTATCTCAATTACCCAAATAAGTACGAATGTTGGTGTACTCGGCAACATTCTTTTTTTTTGTCGGATGATGCACATGATATTATATTATTGCTTTTAGTGTTACCCATGCCAATTTTGGTGACCTAGTGTAGGTACAGTGTGTGAAATGAATCTTTTTTGCTGGTTGCCAGAGTGGCTACCAGCCATACTACTCAGGTTGCCATTGGTATGTTTCATAATTAAATTCCTTCTGGATGTGTGGAGGTTTGGTTGTGGTAGATTATCGTGGTGATCGTGATTATTGATATCAGTTATACGCATGGATGAACTAAACATGACCCGCTAAGCGAAAATCCGGCACATTACCTCGTTTTTACAATTTCGATGTCGGTGCATGTGGTGTTGGACGTGGTTTCTTTGGCTTTGAATGTGGAGTTGGTGATGGCCATTTTTGTGCTGCCTTGGGACGTGGATTGTACCCCTGGTACCCCGTGCGAAAATCGTCACCGATTAAACACGACACTGCCGCGTGATATTGTTGCTATCGCGCTTATTTGTGCGAATGATCGCGCGAATTGATGCTTCAATCACGATTAGTTGCGACTGTTGCGTGCTAAGTATACACAGCCAGTGCGACAACGCAAACGGTTCTGAGTATGTGGTTACTGAAATAACAGAAGCACTACCCGTGTACCAAAGCGTATATATATATGTACAGTAGAGAAAGCCTAGCTAGCAAAAAAAAGTTTAGTCCTGAATAAGTATAGCTGCATCTTTTGTTTTTCCGCACAGCCCACATTGTGACTGTACATTTCGGCGTTTCGAATTCATGGGGCCTTTCTGTAGCTTGTCCCACCGCCCTGGCTCCATTTCACATGGCACCGGGAATCTAGCATTGATGTGCACTGTAGAGAAATAGCTTACTATGAATGTACACCTGGATAGACATGTTCCAGCCCATAAGAATTGGGCATACATTTACAAGGTGTTTGCATTGTGCGCTTACTTCTGATACCAAGTTGAATGTCTTCATTGAGGATATTCCACCTCCCTTGAGTGGAGGTGGCGTTCCCATAAGCTAGCTGGGCTTTTGTAAAAGCAGGGTTATCAGCCCCACAGCTAGCCTTTCCGGGGTTTGGGCTGACCTTGTGACACTCACAAGCTGCTCATCAGTAACATTTTTTTCAAGGAGCTCTTTTGGAATGAATACTTTAAGGTTTTCGGAACTGTGTGATGCCAGTTTCCCGAACCACACTCCTAATCAACAAAAATACCCATAACAGTTAAATTGTGCATGTTTAAAAAAGCAGTTAAATAGGTCTGTGGGCATGTAAGAATTAATTGTCATAAACGTGAAGCATGCTCCTAAAGTGGGCATCTTGTATGGCACTGTGACCTACCATTATCATCCTTCTGGGACTGACGGTTGTACATGGAAGATGACATCAGTGGCATTGATGGGGATACAGCTTTTGGAGGTAGTGGCAGTGGCAGTGAGGCTGGAGAGCACGGCATACTGGAATGTGTTTGTAGTTGTCATACTGTAGAAATAAGCATGTTAGTATACTATAGTAAGTACAGGCTTATAAATGGACAGGGACGAAAAGGTACGCTTGTTACTTACCTTCCGCTTTTTCCTTTTTTCAGACTGTCCCTCCAAGTCCTGTATTCGTGTTTGTAACTTCAAGAAACCTGCTCTCGGAGTGACTTCATCTCATTTACATGTACAATGTTTTAAATGACACCCAAGCAGCACACATTTAGATAATTACTCACCTCCATACTGCCTGTAGTTGAGATGATGGTTGGTGAGCTCGGAACAGGATTATAATCATCTGAGTGGTCTGTCCAAGAGTCACTAATAAAATCGAGGCTTAACTCCTCTTCCTAAAAGACCAAAAGGTAAACTGAAGTATCATGCAGTGCCATTGCAAGCAAATATGTCATCAGTCGCCTACCACAGAAACTGGAGCTTTCTTAGAGCAGGCTCTATTTGATGATGGAGAGCGAATCTGATTCGGTGATGGAGTGCGAATCCTTTTTGGCGATGGAGAGCGAACCCTCTTTGGCGATGGAGAGCGAACCCTCTTTGACGCTGGAGGATGTCATTGGCTTGCTCTGGCCTTTGCTTCGGAAAGAATAGCAGTGGCAGCCTTTTGTAGCTGGTCAGCCTTGGCCTTTTCTCGGTTTCTTTTTGCCAGTTGAGCTCTTTTCTTGGCGGCCTAGACAAAGTGAATGGAATAATAAACAAGACGCAAAATGCATGTACATGTATGTAAGTGGCATACCTTCCCATTCTCGGTTGCAGACTTCGGCATTTGCTATCTCCTTCGAAGTGCGCACATAGCTTGAATATCATTGTCACAGAAGATAAAGTGTTTAGTATTGGCCTTGCCTTCCAGGTATCCAACCCAAAAATCGGAATGCTCGGGAACATAATTGTAAAAACTTTCCATGAGCTTTTGCTTCAACTGAACTGAACCACTGCTTCATATTGGTGCCACTTTAACACAATGTAGTCACTCTTCTTGCTTGGATTAATGACCTTTACCTTCTATGAGTAGCTTTAACTTGTTGAGCTAAACTGCCTGGACTCTGTTCCTGCATGTGTAGTGATGTGTATGCATGTGTGTTGGGGGGGAGTACAGTACCCCTCAAAAAAAATGCACTTGTAATTACATCCTAGTGGGATTACAGTACAAATTTTGTGCTGTTGTTACAGTTTACATAATGCGCAGCTCTGGCAGCACCAAATACGGTGTAGTTGACATTACACTTTCCACTGTGATAATGCTGTACCGCACTTGAGTTGCAACCACTTGCGTACTACGTTGCAAACTTGCCTTGTATTTCATTCTTCGTCTGTACTTGCGCTTATACGCATTCGTGGCTGCACTGCAGCTACCGCTGTTTGATCTGGTGGGCGGTACCTGAAGTTAATTAACGGAATAGAGACACGTGACTGCATTTGTCCTTTACGTGAGCACATTTTTTAATGAGTGCTTGTATGTTTGGACACCCTTTCGACTGGAACTTTTGGAACCAACAAGGCCTACTAAGATATATTCGCAGCAAATTTCCCAGTTCTCATAGACTAATGCAAGACAACGACCTGAAGCATACTTCTCGGAAAGTAGTTAAATTTTTGAAGATGAAGGAATAAACTGGTGGAAAACACCACCAGAATCTCCGGACATGAATCCAATTGAGAATTTGTGGCATGAACTTAAATGGCTCATGAATGCAATGCACAGGCTGGAAGAGGTCCCACACTGGCGCCTCAAGTCTACTTGAATACAATGGTATGATGTTGTGTGGTGTTTTGTAGTGCCAGCATGGCTGGCCGAGTTTTGTCTTGGCTAGTATCAACTATCATTCACTGACACACAAACAAACACAGCTGTTTCACCATGATCAGGTTGTACTGCTTCACCGCGTCCATGAGTGGGGTGATACCATCGTCACACTGGTGGGTGTTAAGGTTGATGTGTCACTGGTTCAGCAGGACCTGAAGAGATCAGGGTGATGGGTAACTAAATGACAATGCACACATATTCTCTCGCTATTCTAGTGAACCTAAACTACTATTATCTACAAAACATACCAGCGATTTGACTGGCGGGGGGCGGGGGGCTCTCCTTACCTGGCCCCCCCTGGCCCCAGAGCCTTGGGGGGCATGGTGTGGGGGCTTTTTCTAGGCCCCACCCTAGGCCCAAGACGTAGTCACCCCCCAAGCCCCTTAACAAGATCGACGCTACCTCCCTACTGCCTCGTCCCTGACCCCACCCCCATGCAGAACAAGTGGACAACAGAATGATAAAGATAATGGAACAAGGAACATAAGCAGCAAAAGAGAACTCGGTTAGAAATGATGACCCCACTAAATCACTATACAAATAAAACACACACACAGTCCAATACTTTAAACTTTCTTGGCTGCTGCCAGGGTCCGGCTCAAACCCGCCAGATGCCTCCTAGGTAGCCTCGCATACAGTTGGTACGCCTGACTCCTTCAGCGTCCCAGAGTCTTGATCGTATCAACCGATACCCCACATGCCGCTGCAGTGGTGGCTGCCCCAATTCGAAAGCTGTGTCCGGAGTAATCCTCTGGCTTTAGACCGGCCCTGGCCAAGGCATCCCTGACTACCGCCACCAGACGGGAACGAGTTAGAGCCCTGCCATCCTTGAACCGGAACAATGGACCCTCCCCTGGGCCTCGCACCGCAAGGTATACCAGGAGAGCTGCCACTGGACAAAGAGGCAAGTCCGTTCTGCCCAGGAAGATGGTCACCCCCCGCCTGAAGGGGTCTGTCTTGGACTGCTTGATCCGGACTGAAATCGTTGTAGGCTTGGCTGGGTTGTCCACTGCCATGTCTGCGAACGACAAATGTTGACCCTGGTCAAACTCTCTGTCCTCCGGGGCTGTCAGTTCACCTGACCTCAAGAATCCAAAGAAACCGAGGCAGCAAGCTGCCCACAGCATAATATGATCCCAACTTACAGCCTGTTGCTCCCAAATCCGCTGCATCTTTAGTAAAATTGTTGGTGTAATAGGAATTTTGTATCAGTCACACTTATGCTACTTTTATGAAGTTCTGATACACCAATATGATGCAAAAAAAGTTTTAAATAGATAGATTTTACCTCACTATTGTTACCATATAGCACAACAGTTGGAATGCATGCAAAATCCCTAAATAACAAGGTTAACTTGGAGTTTTAGATTTCCTGCCACGGCCACTAAAAAAGGGGGCGTGTGCTCCAGGCTTTACAGAAGGAAACTGCTACTCTTATCAAGACACGCAATGGATTCCTTAGTGCCTACTTGGCCTATATCCATGAGGACATGAATTGATTAATTTCCATGCCTGCAAAATTTTTGGTTAAAGTACTGTTTAACGTGGCTATATACAAGCATTACATCATCCTTTCTTAAGTACAGTGTAATGGCTGACCGGACTGCTCTTTTCTGGTGCCCCGCAGCGCCAGCGCCAACTCCGACTGGGGCATTTTACCCACCTTTGGGTCTCCCCCTCCAGCCGATACCTGGACATGGCGGATTGCCAACAGGTAGGACTTGATTGTCTGGTGTTTCAAACCCTGATTAGCGGCATATGCAACGAAATTTGACAGGCTCACTGGTAGTGGAGGCACCTCCATCTGCTGGCAAAACCCCCAGTACTTCTTCTTGCCGGCTTAATATGTCCGCTGTGTTGAACAGGCTAAACCTGCCTGCAGCAGGCGCTGAACCGTTGGGACCAACGTGGTGATGTCCAATCTGGTTGTTCCCTCGCTGGCGATTCAGCTTGGTAGTATGTTGTATTGGCTTCTTTTTTTCGGCTTGCTTTTTGGCTTTCTCCCTCTGCCTCTTCCACTCTTCGAGCTTCGCGGACAGCTCAAGTTGCTTGTCTTTCAGGGAGGGCTTTGAGTCTGGGACGTGCACAAGCAGATCCACCAGTTGCTGGGGGATGGTGTGGGCTGGCGGGCTGCCTCTGGAACCACCTGCAGGAAGTGAAGGAGGTCATTGCGTGACAGGGCATCCGCGCCAACATTTAGAGACCCCCGAGACATGAGTCGCTCTGACCTGCGCCTGGAAGTGTGCAGCCAAGAAAAACAGGCAGCAGCAGGTGCATCAACGTTCCATCTCGGGACCGACCCGAGTTCACCGCTGAGACCACTGCCATATTGTCACAGTGGCACTCAACTAGCCACCCTCCCCAATGCAGCCCCCATACTGCCACTGCGAACAGAATTGGGAATAGCATTCTGGAGCTGCCCCCTCCCATTTCCACTGGAACCACTGAGATTCCCAATGGGCTCTGCAGCCCCAAGATCCAGATGCATCCGTCTCTAGTACTATCTTGGGCAATGATAACCTGGGTATCATAGAGACCCCATTCTATCCTTGCATGAAGAGCCGCCACCATGTCAGATCTGAGCGGATCGAGGCATTAAGCCGAATCCAGCGGTTCCAAGACTGCACTGACGACAGCAACTCAATGAGACGCCAAATGAACATGCAACCCGGGCGCACCACCGTGGCAGCATGTTGGAGGTTCTTATGCTGATCTCTGACTAACTGCCGCCTTCATTTGGATTTACTGTTTTATGCTTTCTTTATTTACAGTGGCATGCATGGATTTTACACTGATCTCTGACTAACTGCTTTCTTCATTTGGATTTCTGTCACTTTTCTAGCTGTTATATTGAAAGCCCAATGAATTTTATTATGGAAGTGATTTCATACACAATTTATGCAGTAAAAGATTTCAACATCACAATTTTACAATGTAAATGTGCCATCCACAACAGTTGAAACGGCAAAATGATTTCCTGTGTTAATAACAGCTAGTGCATTAACTACAAATCAAGTCTATGGATGCAAAAAAAAGTTATACAAAATCATTGCCGTCCAGACAGCAGGTCTATTAACTGCTCCATGTCTTCAAGGATCCTGTGATATGCCAATGAAATTTAAGCTCTTTTCTTCAACCTTATTACTATGTTCCTAATTAGAACAGTTAACGTCCGATAGCGGTGAAGTGGGTAAGGGTAATCGGCACTATAAATAAAGAAGGCACAAAACAGTAAGGATGTAATCACACATTCACTCACAAACCTAGTGAAAGTGAAAGTTAAATGAAATGGACTTGCTCTGGGCCCTCTTGTTGAGCTCCTACACGGTAAAATGGTATAGGTGTCATACTAGAATAATAAAAGTGCTTTAGGCATACCATATCACCATGGGCATGGACAGCTGGCGCCGGCCATGGGGCAGCTTTTTTTCTTCCCCAAAAGGATGAATCCTTATTCTGTTGTAATGCATAATTATGACAACCTACATTCACCGACCATAAGGTACATAATATATTTACATACCTTTCTCTTGGGCCATGTTGGGGGTGGTGGTGAAGCTGTTGTGTACACATAAAATAATTCATGTGTTATTGAAATATATTGCTTAACCGCTACTCTTACCTGTTTTAGGGATTTTTATCATGCGAGGTTCTGCATGGTTAGATGTATTTTAATGATAGATGCTATACAGTACTTATACGTACATTGAATTATATAGCCATTAAATTATCCATACGCACTTGCATCCATAATATGGTATGATATAAGTAACCAGTTAGGGATGGAAGCTATTACGCAGTGCTTACGAATTGTTTGCACAGGTGCCTCAATCCGTGCTCCTGCAGAGGATACAAAAAGTATTGGATATATATAATTATTATGTAGGTAATAGAGTACAAAACAGTGCTTATGCTTAGGGTTTGCAGGTTTTGTAGATGCTGTTTGTACAATAAAGAAAATATTATAGCATATATATAGGCAATAAGAAACAGTGCTTACTTGATTGCTGAGACTTTGTAGGTGCAGGTGGTGCAGGTACCGAGGTGGTGCACGTGGCCGGCGGATCTTCCATTGCTGGTGGTTGGGTGTTTGTATCATATACATATTATAGGTAATAGGAAACAGTACTTACGGATAGACATTCAGAGAACACAATACAACAATATATCTAGACTGAACAATAGACAAAGGATATGCGCGTGATACATATATGATGTAATGACCGTGATACAGGATGATGTTACATCCTGCATAATATCACATCTCCCTTTTTCAGTTCAGTGCCTAGACTATGTTTAGAGTTCAGTGTCCAGTCCAACTAGGGACAAATCGTTCTGGGTGGCCTAGACGTACGGCTACTTCTGCGAAGTTCGATTGCTTCGTTTGGCTGAGAGGATGTAGTCTCAGTTGGTTCGTTTTGCTGTGTGGAATCCCTCGTTTCCACCTCTGAGGAAGTGGGAAGCCGAATAATATCTCTTCGATTT
Source organism: Phakellia ventilabrum (assembly GCA_963921505.1). NCBI lineage: Eukaryota > Metazoa > Porifera > Demospongiae > Axinellida > Axinellidae > Phakellia > Phakellia ventilabrum. The sequence continues at coordinate 3,829,635 of OY997396.1, read as the reverse complement.
CGGCGGTATGAACCATCTGCTGATTCTACTTGAAAGGACTGCGGACCCACCTCTTCCTGTACGGTCGCCTCAGTCCTTCTGTCTGGAAGCCAGACGGTATCACCAGGCTCTAAGGGTTGCAGCTCTCGGGCTCCATGGCGGATATCAAAGTTCTCCTTCTGCCTGGTCTTGATCTTTCTGTCGTTGGCTCGAACTGTACCATCATCTGGGACTCTCGGAGCTCTCTGAGTTCGAGTAGTGGGAACTGTGCTCCTAAGTATGCGGCTCATTAGAAGTTGAGAAGGGCTGTATCCCACCTCCAGTGGCGTCGTGCGGTAAGCCAGTAGTGCTAGGTATGGATCTTTACTTTTCTTCAGCAGCTCTTTAATAGTACCTACCGCTCGCTCTGCTTCCCCATTACTTGAGGGAAATAGGGGCTGCTTGTGACCTGTCTGAATCGGTACTCCTGAGCAAACTTTCGGCTGAGTACTGAGGGCCATTGTCAGAGATTACCGTCTCTGGTATTCCATGTCTTGCAAAGATGCTCTTGGTTCGTGTGATCACTTCATCTGCGGATGGTTGATTCAGTCGGGCAATCTCGATGTATCGAGAGTAGTAATCGACGATGAGTAGAAAGGTGTCCTTCTTCCACTCAAAAAGGTCAGTAGCAACTTTCTGCCAGGGCAACTCTGGTAATGGTGATGGTGTCATGGGTTGCGCTCTCTGTTTCTGGGCCTAGCAGCACTCCGGACAGTTTCTGACTAGTTCCTCTAGTTGTTTGAAGACCCCGGCCACCAAACAGACTGTCTCACCCTTTCCCTGCACTTTATGATACCCTGGTGTCCTGTGTGAATCCTACTCAGAAGTTCACGACGGAGTGCAGGAGGGATCACTATACGGTTGCCTCGCATCAGCAGGCCATTCACCACGGAGAATTCAGCAGACATGGGGAAGTATGGATATACTGAGGCTGTTATGGAACGCTTGTCCAGCCATCCTGACTCACAGAAGGCAGTGATCTGCTGGCACACATCGTCATCTCTTTGATGCTGCTTAATCTCCTCCAAGCGCTGATCTGTAGCTGGCAGACTCTGCAAGATGGCCTTGATGAAAACATTTGCTTCCTGTTGTAGCTGCTCGTCTGCTGAGGTAGGGTCTGCTACCAGAGCATGCAAGAGTGCATCAGCGATGATCAGGTCTTTTCCCGGTACGTGGGAAATAGAAAATTGGAAGTGCATCATACGCAGACGGAAGCACTGGACCCTGATGGGCAGTTCTTCAAGGTGCTTGGAACTGAATAGCGGTACCAGGGGCTTGTGGTCCATGTGTACATGGAAGGGGAGTCCAATCAGATAATCTGAAAGTTGCTCGCAGGCCCAGGTGAAGGCCAACGCCTCCTTTTCGATCCGAGCATATCCCTGTTCAGTCGGCGTCATAGATCGGGAGATGAAGGCGACCAGCTTCAACTCTCCAGAAGGTTGCCTCTGGAGCAGGACTGCTCCCAGCCCGAATGATGAGGCATCTGCGGACAGGACGGTTTCCAAGTTTGGGTCAAAGAGTGCTAGAACCGGGGCATTCATCAGCAACTCCTTGATTCTGTCGAACGATCTCTGCTGGGGCTCACCCCACACCCACTCGTTGTCCTTGACGAGTAACGCTCTGACTGGCTGAGTTTCCTCAGCAAGGTTGGGAGTGAATGTCGACATTTGGTTTACCATGCCAAGAAAATGTCTCACGTCTCCCACGTTCCCTGGCGTTCGAACTCTCCATATTGCTGTGACCTTGTCTGGGTCAGGGCAGATTCCGGTGTGGTCGACAGCATGTCCAAGAAACTTGACAGATTTCTTGGAGAACTGGCACTTCTCTGCATTGAGAGTCACTCCGGCCACTTGCAGCCGCTCACGTAGTCGCTGATCGTGCTCCTGCTGCGTCTTCCCATGGACTAGTACATCGTCCATCATGCACACCACTCCTGGGATACCACGCAGTGTCTCTGACATCTAGCGTTGAAAATGTTTCGGGGCTGACGTGATACTAAAGGGAAATCTGTGAGAAGCGGTCGAATGGAGTGATGAAGGTGGTGAGTTTGGCGGACTGGGGCAAGTGGGATTTGCCAAAACCCCGAGTTAGCATCCAATTTGGAGAACACCTTGGCCCCTGCCAGCTGTGCTAGTGCCCTTTGATAAACTAACAGGCTTGCAGCAAACCTTTCTGAAAGAGTATCAAAAACGTGTGTGTAGCAAGGTATTTACAAGCTTGCCTAGCAAGCCATTCTCTAGGTTGCAGCAAGTACATTAAATGGATGCTGCATATTGGCTACACAATTGTTTTAAGCGTGCAGCAAGCTTAGCCTGCTGTCCATTTGTAGCAAGCATGCAGTAAGCTTGCTAACCTTAATTAACATCCAATTATAATCTGTTGAACCAGAAAATAACAGAAAAGTCACAGATGATACATCAGTGGTCAGTTTGACCTTCAGAAGTAGTACATTAATTATGGAATCAGGCGTACATATGCATAACACACAATGAATGTCTCCTAGCTTGCTTTGCATTATTATAACTCAACAAAGAGAATGTCACGTATTCCTTTCAGCTCGGACTCGTACTCTATTGCACTTGTCATTAGCCTGTCTAACAAGGTATTCCACACGCTCATTCGGATATTTGGAAAGAACATACCCTATCAAAGACAAAAGATAACATATGTTAATAAACATGTTTCTACTGTATGTATAAAATATTATCATAATAATTACCTATATAGCGACTTCCATTCGCTGTTCAGTGAGGCTGGGACGGTTCCCCCTACCCCTAACACTGCACGTTGCCAGCTCATGTTCAGTGAAGAGGACCTCTGTGAAGAGGGATGCTGCTTTGCGTGACCTGTTGCACATAATTAGTTTGCACTGTCCTTCCAACCTGTGCGTAACATCTTCAAGAAGTGCTTTGAAGCTACTAAATTTAACTACAAACGTCACTACTATTGTCCTTCCTGTAGAGCTGGTATTAACAACCTACAACTAGTATGTCCCAACAGTGCCTGTGGAAAGAGATTAAGTAGTACTGACCAGTCACGATCGTATTTTGTAGAGGTACGTATCCTTGTATGAGCAATTACAAAACATGTTCAGACAGCTAGGTTTTTATAATAATCTACAACATCGTTTTGTGCGTACCAAAAGCGATCAAAGTGGTATTGAGGATGTCTACGATGGAAAACTATATAAGGCTTTAATGAAGCCCGGATCATTCTTAACAAATCCTCACAACATATCTTAATACTGATGGAGTGTCATTCCTCAAACTATGGGATGTGGCCAATCTATCTGAAAATCAATGAACTTCCTGTCAAGATACGTAGCTTTACAACAAACAAAGTATTAGCAGCAATATGGGTCGGTGAATCACATCCTGTAGTGAACACATTTCTCAAGCCGCTTTTTGAGACTATGATCAAACTATTCAAAGACGGCATAACTGTGGAATCACCGGACGTGGCTGATAGTTTCATATGCCGGGCTATTCTGTTGTCAAATACATGTGATTTGCCAGCAAAGGCATTACTACTGAACATGATTAATCACAATGGCTTTTACGGTTGCTCAAAATGCAGGTGAAACAACAAAAACTGCCAAGGGGCATGTTCACACTTACCCTTACATTTCTGCTAATCCAACCGGCCCTCTACGTACAAAACAAACAGTTCACGGTCACGCGGTACGTACCTGGATCTTGCCAATCGATATACAGTGGCAATAGGTATCCCTCTAAAGAATCCAGCGCAAGTCCGGCTTGAATCCATGGTGGCTTGGAGAAGCTGGCCCCTCAGAACGTACCGAAAGTCGCCATGCCGTTAATTGGTTAGTGGAATGTATCTCAACGTTGCACTTCCGCTTTTCATTAAAATCTCCATAATCTGGCTCTTGGCCTAAGGACTGTTGCTTCTCCGCTCAAACTCCAGGAGGTGAGGGGTGTATGGGTACAGGGCACAACCTGCATGGCAAACAAGAGTACCCTGTCAGGGGAGGGGGGGGGGGGGCACCCACCTACCTGCTTCCCTTCCCGTGACACCAGCCATGCGTATGCCCTGCCCCCCACCCACTCCTACCCCTGCCGTAATGGTCATGCCCTATCTACCACCTGGATGGCACTGCTGCCACTATTCCCCAGCAGCCCTGCCACTCCTGAGCCCCGTGCTTGCTCCCTCCATGGCCAGGGGGACATGTCTAGACTGTTCCTCTCCTGGCCCTACTACCTTCACATTGACAATGAAATCAATACATGAATCCAAAGCACATCATATACTATCTCTACGGCGTACATTGTTAACATTAGAACTCAACATTACAACTCAACACCACATAGTCCTAGAAATGTTCGGGAGTACTACTCCTGACCTAGATGCGGTCACTGCGGGTAGGTGCCAGGATCTCGTGGGTTTTTGGGCAGGAGCGAACAAACACGTGCCCCATGCTCATCAAGGACACCACAGTTGGAGCAGCGGTGGGTGAAAACACACTCCTCCCCATAGGGGCAGCCCGCCAGCGCCCTGTTGAACCAGCGGCACAACCCAGGTTTCTTTGGTCTCTTGGCCGGCACCTTGCTGATGGCCGGGGCTTTTTCCTGAGGTGCTGTCCAGCTGCCGTTTGCCTTTTCCTAGCCCCGATGGTTGAGGGTGCTGGGATGCCCCCAGTAGCAGCACAGGGGATGGAAGGGACTCCTGCTACCAAGGGTTGGCTTGCTCCGCCAGGTCGAATGGGTCCCGGGCTGAGCTTGGGCCCGGCAGGTATGAGATATACTGCCAAGGGTCCCCGCATTTCCACACTCGGTCCTCCGACGCCGCCAGCTCCATCCTGAACTGGATGTCGTACTCCTGCCATGCCGAACTTTCCGGGGCTTTCTGGTGGAGATTCAGCACTGTGTGCAGGTGGGCCACCATGCTTGGAATTGTCTCCGAGTGACGTTTGGCCATTACAGCTAAGTACAATGAGAAGCACGTAGTCCATGTCAGCACATCCAGCACCCGCCGCTGAGATTTGTGATGTAGCTGGGTGGCCTGAAACTGGTTAAGGGCCCCTACTAAACTCTCCTGCAGTGAAGGAGTGGGCTTTCCTAGCTCTGCCAGCCGGAGGGAGCGCGGGGCTGGGAGGAACTCCTCCATGTCCACGTACTGAAGAGCCCACGCCTTCTCCACCAGTTTCATTGGTAGTGTCGGGAGGCCTTTGGCCACGAGGTAGTGGGAAGGTTTCACTTCGGCCGGGTCCTTAGGCTCCCCCATCAGGGGGAGGGCTATCAGAAGGGGGAGGATGGCCGCGAATGGGTTGGGTGCCGCCACTGGCTGCTGCTGCTGCTGCTGCTGGTCACTGCTGTCCTCCGGGAGTGAACGCAGCCCCAGGGCCTCTAATGCCTCCGTATAAGGGAGCGTCCCTAACCGAAAGGTGCCTGCGACAGAGTGGGGAGTTAGTATACCTGTCAGACCCCACCCTGGGTAGCCCAATGCTCATCCATTCAGCCGGATCGCCCTTGCGGAGCTCCCGGAGGGACTGGTCGAGAACGCTCTTCACGACCCCTGCAATGGCCTTGAGCTGCTCCTCCGAGAAGCCGGCCTCCTTCGGGACTTGCCTTCACAGAATAGCACTCGAAAATGAGGGGCTCAAAGGAAAGCACAATGTTGAAGATTCAGGATAGTCTGAGAGACAGTGACCACAATGGACTTTGCTGTGAACAATAGCACAATGCCACGAGGTTAACTTCCTGTCACTGGGGATGGGGCTTGGTGGTCCATAGGCTTTGGCCGTGGCTCTTCCTGAGTGAGATGATCCGGCATGGGCTGGGGATGGGGCTTGGGCCGGTTCAGGGAGCCGTCCCAAGGCCGGGGATGGGGCTTGGGTTGGGAGTGGTCCAGAGGCTTCAGTCGTGGCTCTTCCCGAATGAGATGATCCGGCATGGGCTGGGGATGGGGCTTGGGCCAGGTCAGGGAGTGGTGGTCCTGAGACATATGCTGAGGGTGATCCTGAGTCTTGTGCAGCAGTTGGGAACTTTAAGAAGTTCCCTTGGGTTGGGTTTGGATGATGGTGCCTGGGCTAGTGGCTGAGACAGAGAATGTAGTGGTGGTGGTGAATGTTGCTGCTGAGTTGGCTTTGGAGAAAACAGTAAAGGAGGCGGTGACGAGGCTGAAGACAATGGAGAGGGTGGCGGAGAAATGAAGATCACCGGCGGAGGACTGGTTAGGTGTGGTGACAGACTAATCACTGAGGGAGAGCGTTGTGGGGGTGTCGAAGCAGCACTCTCCAGCTCACTGGCCGTCTCCCAAAGGAAGTCAACCTCCTCGTCCATACATACACTCAGTACCCTAGCGGGCGCAAGAAAGTGCCTCAGCCCACTGCTTCCAGCAGGCTCATCTTCTTGGTCTGGATTTCTGACTGCCCATGGCAGCACTCGTGGCTCCCTCTGCGTTAGGTGCTCATTACAGCAATTACTGCCTGAGTGCGCCGGATCTCCAGCAGGCAGTCCGTTGGGAGTTCCAGCGCATGTCCCTCTATAAGTGAATATGTGCACAAGTATGCACATGTCAATTTCAGGTATACATGTACACATACACCACATGCATGTAGGCCAAATAGTTACTACTGGTACTACTATACATGTAAATGAGCTGGATAAAGAAGGTAGTATGCATTCATCAGCAAACAAGTAATGAAACAAAGGTTCTTTCTAACCAAGACAGTACATAGCTCACCAGTCAGTTGGAATGGCTTCTTTGCTTTGCCGCTGGCAGCCCCACCTGTTCCTTTCCTTGCTGCAGAATTGAAAGATAAATGTTATACACTGACAAATGTACAATCACTGTCTAAAATCCAAAACTTGCTAGTGTGCGTTATAGGCATGTAACTGTACATGTACATAGTATGAACTGGCAACATGCAGGCATCACCTACATGGAACTTTCTCAGAGTGGCTAATGCATGATATAAGGCAAGCATCACTTGACCTACCTGGTAACTCCAAACCGGCTTCTGACCCATGCTCATCATCACCTTCTCTCGGCTGGTTTACTGTATGCGATAGGTTTGGAGACACTTCATGGTAGAATATGTGTACAAAATGGACGACAAAACACGACAACACACTTTCTCAGAGTGGCTAATGCATGAGTATAAGGCAAGCATCACTTGACCTAACTGGTAACCCCAAACTGGCTTCTGACCTATGCCCATCATCATCACCTGAACTTCCTCCAGCTTCCCCTAGGAGTCGAGAGCCTGCTGTCCTCTGATTGGTCACTGTAGGGAAAATAATGCGCAGACAGTATCACGAATTACATTGCATTAAAAATGTTAAGAGTACAAATTTATAATGTATATGCACAATATCATTGCCATTGCTACGATATGTGTCTGTGTGAGCTTACCACTCTTAAGCCGTGACTGAAGGGATTGCTCCAGAGTAGAAAGCTTGATGACACAGCACTTTCTTTTTCTTGCGCTGTCCCCTTGTAATAGAAAACAAACATTTATGAAGAACAAGGTGTGTACACACGACCAAAAAAGTAAATAAAATTGCCATACGAATAAATTGCCAAAAAGGAGAAATGTAAACAATATGAAGTGAATAGTTCAAAAGCTGCGTTTAATAGTTTGGCACCCTGCCTTCGCTGGTGGCGAGGTCAAGGTTAGCGTCGATGACACGGAATGGCCTAGCTGGATGACCGATAGTTGAGCGTGCACCTCGAAGGCGGGTAATTGCCAATCGAAGCAGGGAGAAGCTGATTCTGCATCTTAACCATCCCATGGTGCGGCTGTACGACTGAGAGCGCTTTGTGGCGAGGAGAGAAGCTAGTCTTCTATACGTGATGGTAGCTGCATTTCCCATTCCACCAGCAGCAGAGAGAACTAAGGGCGTGAATGTCCCGTGTTCGATCTCTCTGACACGTTGGTCATATGCTCTCCTCTTTTCCCTTTCATGTTGGCGATAACAGGAGGTTGGGGTGAGACGACGATTGCTCGGTGCGAGAGGGTTAAAAACCCTTACGTCAAAAAATGCACTTTGGTGTCTGTCTCCCAGAAACCATCAGCTCTGACATCGAGTCGAGCTCCGTCTTCAGCATTGGCGGTTAGGTAAGTGAGAGATTCTCCGGTGAGAGGTTGCAGAACTGGTTCGATGGACACGTTAGGGCAAGTCTCACTTAGCAACTGGGCTGTCAAATCTCTGATTTCGTTATGTCTCAAAGTTGGAAGACCGCCACGGGGGCAACTTAGAGCGTGGTCTACTGTGAAGACATTGCCGTATACACATTCAGTTGCTAAGCGTGGTGGACGCCATCCGTAACACAAGCAAATTGCATCTCTGAATGCTCCTTTATGGAGAGCAAATCCATGCTCGTCAATCGGCAGGGTTGTGAGCCAACTAGAGGCACCTTTCTCTTTGGCAGCATCCACAGCACGCTGGATGTCTTGTGGCAGTTGAGGGTATAGATCTGCTGCAGCCCTGGACTGTTGCTGTCGTCGAATAGATTTGGCCTTGGTCATAGCTTGGTGTTGCTCTTCCACGGTAATCACTGGTCTGTTGAATGATCAGAGTGACAAGGGGAGCCGCAACTTGCTGGGATGATATGTACTGAGAGTCAGTTGCTTCAGCAGGATTCGTAATGCCGAGGCCACCTAGACGTGTTGGTAGAGAAAAGAGCTTTCTCTCAACGTCGCTGACGGCACTTCTACCAGTCAAGGCGGGTAAGAGCCTGTGTCGAATGGTCTCTTCCAAAGACTCGAATAGATCGCCAATTCCGGGAACTGTTCTGGCAAGGTGGGTCCACTTCCCCATAAGGCCATGTGTAAAGGCAGCAAAAGCTGCATGGGGCTGGCTGGCGGCAATTGTGGCAAGTTTCTCAATTTGTTTGGTCCAGTCGGTGACCTTTGAGGTCACATACCACTCAGTGAAAGATTTGGAGCCCAGGGCGGCACCTAGATGCCTTGTGCCTTGCAGGGTGATCTGGATGCCTTCCCGTTGGAATAGATCAGTGGCAGAGGGCATGTGTTCCAATCAACCACGACTTAGTTGGATTTACGAAGTATCCATATTCTGGACCGATCTCCTTCAGCGTGTTCCACCAAACTCGCAGTGGATGCAATCGACCACCCGCTGTGGCATCGTCTGCGTACCAGACCTGTTGTATCGACTGGTTTAGGCATCGGATGAGAGGCATGGTACTAATGGCATACATAGCCATTGACAAGGGGTCGCCCTGGGTGGTGCCCTCCATGGAGAGCAAAGTCTCTCCACCAGCAAAAAGCTGGGTGTCGATGCGATAGGTGTTGATGAGCGCTTTGGCAATTGAGGGACAAATCAGATGAATATTCTGGAGAGCAGTTTGGCGGTTTAAGTTGTTGAAAACATTTGAGGCATCCACGAGGAGTACTGCTTCTGTGTTAGTGTCGTCAAAAATCTGCTTCATGGCATAAACCGCTGCCTCACATCCAGATTTTTGACCCGCACAAAGCTGCAGGGCACCAGTTGTCTCCTGGACATCTCCTACAACAGCAAGGATGGCCTTCCCTATGATGCGGCGAACAATCTCACCAATTCCTATGGCATAGTAATGGTGGTAGTGGTATCTTTGAGAGATAAGAAATCTCTTGTGACCTTCTTGTATTGGCCAAATCTTCCTGCCTCTATCGACGCCTTCACCTCCGCACAGGAGAAGGTCAATGCCGAGGAGACATCGTCTAGCACCATCGCAACCACCTCTTCACCATCGACAAAACTGTCTGTTTGCATGTACTATAGGACCTGCATGACATTATTGACTGGTGTAAGTATAAGGTGCCAAGAGAAAAATTTTAACCAAATGTTTTATATAGCCACTCATTCATTTACTTTTTGATGTCTCCTGTACTTATATATGTTATGCAAACGCTACTTGTATTCTAACCTCTTTCCTGGACTTTCCCTCGGAAAACTTTAGAATTTCTTCCACTGTCTTCAGAACTACACCAGTTGCCTGGGTAGTTGAAAGTTGGGGATTTGAGGGTAGTCCAGCTGTTGCAGTCTGAAATCCCTGAATGTGTTCAATGATGTGCTCAAACTTGGTGCTTAACTGGGACCCTGCCAGCTCCAGTAACTGGAAACATAAACAACAACCATTATGTTTATTATGTCTGTGTAGTGGTCAGGCTCAGGCTAGACACACTCATGCAAATAGCAGTGGCCGTAATATGTATATATGGCAGTTTGTACTCTGGGAGCCAAATACATATGAGGAGGTGGCTGTTTCAAGAAGTACAGTATCAGGGGATTTAATCTGTAAGACCAACCTTTTTCACAAAGAAAAGTAGAAGACCCCAGTTTTGCAGGTTCCTCCCACTGTAGGTGCCTCTGAGCCGTTCTTTTATTGCCAGCACCTCCTGCTTGCCTGTGGAAGCTGACACAGCTTTCCCCTGTGAGATAGCCCATCCAACCATTGATGACATCACACCAGACGGTATAAGCTCCTCAAACTCAGCGAAGGTGTCCTCAAATTTCCAGCAGATCACTTCTTGTAAGAACAAGAACGGACTTCTCCAACCAGAGCTTTACCTGCATGTAGCAGAAAAATTAAGTGGGCTAGTGACAGCTTTCACTTTTGTACTTAGCAGAGACACAACTCAAATAGGATAGGTCACCAAATGTATCATACCAGTCTACCCAAACACTAGGCCTGCACTAATTGCCGAGCGCCTTAGCGCGAGGTAAGTAATCTTGCAGTAGGGGATCATAAAAACCGACAGATGTCTAGTGTGGGGTTTGTTTAAATAATTCATGTCTCGTTAATGGTTGTTGTTAGCTTGGATTGTCGCAGAAAGGAACGGTATCTCAACTGGAAGTGGATAGAATTGGCGATACAGTCGGAAATGGGGTTGGTGGAGTAGCTACCGATGAAGAACTATCAGAAGAGTTGATGATCCAGATGATGAACTATCTGAGGAAGAAGAAGATGGAGCCACTAATGAACCAGATGATGAACTGTCAGCTAGAAGATTGAATGGGGGTGACGTGACGAATGTCGACTGTTGACGGGGCTAATTCAGAGAGAGAGATGGCCTTACGGGGAAATTCCACACTTTCAAAAGCCTTTAATTACTGTGGTGGGTCTGAAAGCCTCGCTAAATGGATGTTTTAAAACTTTTGGGAAATCTATAGGAGTGAAAGTATGGTTTTAAAAAATCTGGGATCCCTTGTGTTGAAGGTTATTGTTGACTAGAGTATTTTCTAACTTGTCAAAAAAATCTTTGATTACCTTTGGATTCGACATTGTCGCCCGACCTTTATCGAGTGCATCTGGTGTGCCGAGTCAGATGTCCGGATGCTCTTCTACTAATAATAGGAAATAATTAATGAACCACACGCCCACATGACCTCAGGTATAACGGAAACCACGAGTAAATTAGGAGACCTCGTGCTTGCGAACGTACCTGCCGGTAGCTACCCCCTGTAGCCAACTAGCTCGAGTTGTGCAGTCGAAAGAGAATTGAGATTCTGGTGTCTGTTTCAAAAGCTCTCGTCTTCGTCAAGTACGGCAAAATTAGCGTGAAGAATCAGACTAATAATATATTATTGTACCTGGCAACACGCAGCATGAAACCAGCATATGAGGATCACTCGAGAGTAGTTATCTGACTGCTGGTAAGAAGTTGGTCACAATAGGTATGTATACACTACTATGAAAACAGTGGCAACTAAATGAAGTAGGAGATTGCCAGCAGGGAAACATTTCATTGATTAATCACTTCCATAATTACCACAACAATGGCACAGGATAGCAGCACTTTGAACAATAGAAACGTGGCACTTCCTAAAATAGCTACAGTACAAACTAGGTGATTGAATTCTATGTGGTACTACCTGCACTACATTGTCTGCACATACCACATGGAAGTATAGTTCGCCATTGAAACTGTATGTGTCAATAATGTTCAGTGGTGTGGCCTCAGTATATGGTAAGGCTAACAGAGCCTACAAAAGTCTCATTACATTGCTGGGGATGTAGCAGAAATAAAAGAAGCCAATAACCAAAAGTACTCATCAGGAAACTCTCAAAAATGTATTTAGGGCTACAGCTCACCTGTTGTTCCATTGCAGGATGCTCTTTTTCTTTAATTTCACTATCCAAAATAGCAGACACTTCCATTACATACCAGTAGCTATAGTCTATACTAAATCAGTATGCTTACAGCAACCTCTTCAGTGTTCAGTACAAAATGAGGTCTCTGTGCTTTTCAAAGCCATGTATCTTGAAGAACCCATAAAATTAATCATTCAATTTTTTCTTGCAAGAACTGGGTACATAATGTATGGCAAGGTTCAAGAAAATCTCTTGAAACCTTGAAAAGATATGACATGATCCTGCAAGATTCATTACAGGATTTCTCATGCAAGATATCTCGCATTAACAATCTCTTAAAACCGTGAAAGATCTGACAAGATCTTACAAGACATTTCCAGTAGGGTATATAGAGACATGTTAAGAGGTTCAGCTTCATTGAAGAATGAGTACAGCAATGCAAGCACAGCTGAGTATGACATACATGTAAGTATTCCAAAACCTGACAACTTACGTACTCCTGACAGCTTGATATGAATGAGATTACACAGTAAAGCCAAAAGCTCACGTGCTTAGAGCAGTAGACTCAGTATGTATATAGAATCAGTGATTACGCATGATTCTATATAGTAGACTCATTGATGACGGTCTGTAATTATGTATGGCAGCACAGACACACATAACTTGTTTGCAGTTTGATTGAGGAGTTCTACAATGGTTCGTCCTTCAAGTACGTATGTCAAGAAGGACAGGACAGTACTGCACACGTTTAGTGTATACCTTCTTGTGGCTAAAGGAACATAAATCATCCACAGATCTACTCATTAACTGTGTTTTGAGCTGAGCAGCTTCATTTTCTTCAAGATGGTGACAATCTTTTTAATGATGTACCTCCTCATTCTCACAGCATTGCTGGTATGTAACTTTCTCTGGCTACAGATTTGCCCATTCTCTTTTGTGTAGGAACTAGGGGGAACTACTTCGCCACCTTATAACCAATAATGACCAGCAAATAATTGTGACAAAGCGTAAAATTATGTAACTTATAGTACATTCAGTACTTGTACGTATGTATGCATCAGTGTGTGTGTGTGATTAACAAACTGAGACAGCAAGTGAACTTTTCTTTAGAAGGTTAGCAGCAGCTAAGAGTGGCTTTTACAAAGGTGGTTCCTAGTAGGTCATCCTCAGCACACCTTGGATGCTTCTCTCCAATGGTTGATGAATACTGGGCTCAGTCCTAGGGGTAGCGGACATGAATGAAACCACTTTTGGAACTTTATGAACAAGAGATTTTTGCAGCTTCTGGTAGCTAGCACTCATAAGCTGATAGTGTTTTCTGCCTAATATGTAGCTTTTGCTTTCAATATCAACCTAGAACCTCAACTCTGTTAATGTTTTTACGAAGTTTCTGAAGGTTTCTCTGAATGATTGTATCCCAAACTGGAATCACCTTCCTTTTGTAGCCTCACTACACAACAGCCTTCTTTCTCCAACATTTCCCAGTCCACAACCCAAACAATACAAATTTCTTGTGGCAGGAGTGATCCCACTTGTAGCCATACTGTATTACTCCATGTGGATGCGTTACTATACATATTAGTTATGAACATACTCAACACCATCGCTTTAATTGTCTGCATGTATTATTATAATTATCACATCCTCATTCCATGTTTACAAGTCCTATTACGGGGTCTGTAGCAGCCCGCTCAAAATTTTCCCCGAAGATACGAGAATACGCGCATAAACTACGCGAGTTTAACCGCACGAAGTACCCGCGAATTTACCAAACTGCACGATAAAGACATTTAAACTAGCGCCGTCGCGCGCCCGGATACACGCAGTTATGCGAATACGCACGAGATTATGGCCGTAATATTCCCGTGTCTACGGCTATCGCGCATTTACGCGAGGTGTTTTTCGTGTGATAGCAAAGTTGTTTTTGCGCGTAATAGCGAATTTTCGCGGCAATGGTGAATTGTGCGTGTTAACAAAGTTGTTTTTGTGCATAATAGCAAATTTTCGCGGCAACGGTGAATTGCGCGATTCACGTGTGCTGATTGAGTATTATACGATGCAACGCGCACAAAAACGCGGAAACGCGCGTACTACAGATGATACAAATCACAATCATATGACGCTCTGGGCAGAGCCCCAAGCATACTTGTTACAGAAAAGTAGAGTGACATGAGAATGCCGAGAGGCACTACAGACGATACTTCCATAAACTCAATACAGTAGTCCTAGGAGTCGACATCACTTTTCAATGCAGTGTTTTGGCAGCCTGCCTTGCGGATCTGCATTTGGCATTCATATTCCCCTGGAGGATTTTCTTCCACCGCTCCTCCTCTGAGGAACCTTCAAGGGGATATTTGTAACGAAGGTGTACTACAGGGTAAAAAAAAAACACTTCATAACTGGTGTGGGTATAAATGATAACTGCTAACCACAAGTGAAATCAGTACATGTAAGCACTTACGCCTGATTCCAAGAGTCACTTTTGGATTCAAAAATGTCCTCCCCTTTGCGGGGGTACAATTTCCCACTGCCATCTCCTCCTCGGTGTAAAGGGCACTCATTAGGTTGATGGCCAATTTGTTGGCACTGCGTGAAATTAATTCCGCTGTTTGTATTTTTGCGGGATCCGCCCCCTGGATCCAAATCTTCTTATTCTCTGATATATGAGAGTTTGGATCGCCCAACCAGCATCCTACAGAACAAAATTAGTCGATACAGAAGAGCTACCCTCGATTTTCCCCAAGGGGTGGACTACAACAGACTAGTCTGATTCTTTTTCTGTGATCAGGTTTCAAAACTCACAGTTTGCCCATTCATGCAAGTGTAGTGTTGTCAAGAACGTATGAAGTAGTAATGTGATCTCTTTTGTTGGTGATCTGCATAGCTTTGCATTTGGCAGCATGCATTCACCTTCATCTGCCACTAAGCTGACCATCCACGGACAGTACCGAGATCATGTTGCAGAGTTACACAGTCTGACTGCTTGGAGATCTCTCGGTAGACAACACAGGCATCTGCATACAATCTAACATCAGAGTTTAAGTTATCAGAGGTATCATTGATGCATGCATTAAAACAGCAGAGGGCCCAGTATGGTTCCTTATGGAACTCCAGATTTATCCAAGGAGAGTGGCGACAATTTAGGACCATTTCCTGCATTCTTCCTACAAGGAATCCACGCATCCACATCAGAAGTTCACCTCTGATACCAGTTTCAAAAGCAACCGTCCGTGGTGTATGCTGTCAAACGCTTTGGCAAAATCAATGAAAATGACGTGTACTACCGGTACAATCTAGAGAGCATGCCCAATCATGGATTGTCACAAGCAATTGTGTTAAGCAAGAGTGTCTTGTTCTAAAACCATGCTGCAGTGGAGAGAGTACTCCATTAGCGTCAAGAAAGGTAACCAACTGATTCAAAACCAGGCATTCCATGACTTTACCAACCAATGAAGTAAGGCTGATTGGTCTGTAGTTTTGGGGAGCCGCTTATCTGGTGTATGGGAGTAACATCGGCAGTTGTCCACTCTACAGATGATGTACCTGTCTTGAGTGAGACGGTAAACAAATGAGCCAGAGAGTCCGCAATGACAGGAGCCCCTTCTTTAAGGAGCCGACAGGGGATAGCATCAGGGCCACTCGACTTTTGAGGATCAATTTTAAACAGCGCTAAAAGTCAGTACCTAAAGTCCAGTACCACGTGGTCAAAGACAGAGATGATCACTGTCCTGTGCCTACAGATCGAAATTGTCTTTTGCTGTAGCTAGACCTAGCAGTAATTATTCATTGTAAACTTTACAAATGTACGCAAAACAGGCCCACACTCGAGAGCAAACAGCAAAATACCAGCCTAAAGCCAAAAAGCTTTGGCTTGCTCCCATTTTAAACGTCCGAAAATCATAAATATATTTTTGTATACTCATCTGCCTTAATCAGCCTGTGCATGTGCACAATGGAATACATCACGTAATTCGATTAACAAAACTACTCATGAAACCACACACCCTACGTCATAGTGCATGTGATCCAATTTACCAGACTTTCTTCCTTTTTTCTACACTATGCAATAAAAGCTTGGGAGTGGAGCCTGGCTGTGGCCTCACATACTTAATGTTATAGCCACTACTTAACTGTAGTTTTTTTGTACGTACATGCTGCCTAAATAATTGTGAATGAATTGCTATATGCATTTTGCCTTCTTCTGTAGGACCTCCCAACGTATGAAGTGGTTGACCCTCAGAATCGGAAAATCGCTGTATTCATAGAGGTAATTTATTTAGACAGTACTACATGTGGAAGTTGCATATTGGTGGACCATGTTCCTATCATAGTAAATGTCTCTCAAAAGTAAACATGCAGTGGTTCCCCCAAAGTAGGGTACCATAATGCCCCCCCCCCTCCCCTTGCTAGCATGTTGTCCTTTGATATGGTCATTGGAGTGTTTAATTTACCTTCATCTCACATAATAGTTACAGCCCCTCCCCCCTCCCCAATTTGGAAGAAACACTTGTATGTACTACATGGAAAGTAATCCAGATAAGCTTGAATGATCAGACAAGAATGCAAAGCCAAAAGGAGTGTTACGTGCAGCCAGTTTTATTGTCACTGAGACGGACTGAGATGCCTTAAGCAAGGGACCTACATTAATCAGCTACTGGAGGGTTCTGTAAAAGGAAGGTTTCAGAGCATGGGATAAAGAACATTCCTGTCACACCTTAATAGGGAACATTTGGCTGCAACTCGGGTGTAATGCTTAGAAGAACCTTTCAAAGTGTACATTGCTAGGGGCTATTTGCAATAATGATGTCATTGCGGTAGCTTCAGAGAGAAACTAGGTTGGTTTGTAAATCCATACTAGTTGAAATTTTCTTTCTACCATGCAACCACTAAAAGTTAGTTTCAGAAGCATATTTCTTAGTGCATTGGCAGTTTTTCAGTTGGCCTTTTCAGCCTGGTTGGTCAAGACTCAGCTCTTTGCACAGCTTGACCGTGGTGGCTTTGGTTGCTTGAGAGGTTGGTGAGGCGCAAGCACGCTGCTTCTGCTGCTGCTGACATCTTGACTGAAGCTTGTTTGCCGCTCAATCTTTGCAACTGTGTGTATGTGCACAATTATGCAACTGTTTGCTTACACATGCATGGAAGAACTAATAACTGTCTTCTCACATTAACCCTTCATCTGAGTTTGTCACAAATCTGCAACATCATGAATACGAACAAAAAAAGGAAAAGGTACCACTGCCCAGATTTGGACCTGGTATCTTCGCACATAAATACTTTTTTGGTGAATGGTAGGCTAATGTGTAAACTGTATATGCAAAAAACGAAAGCGGTTTATGGATTAACTGTATTACTTCCCAATCCTTTCATTTATGCTCACTCTCTTCCTACTCCTTTAGGAAGCCTCCATTGGCTATCCCACAGTGCCAGAAACCAACGTATTCTCTCGGTCAGTGAAGATCTTCCCCTCAGAGTGCAGGCAGCGAGCAGCCACTTACCGTGGCAGGCTCTCTGTAACCCTCAAGTGGAAAATTGATGGACAGCATGCTGGGGCCCAGTCCAAGATGGTGGGACAGGTACCCATCATGGTGAAGGTGAATCTCATATATTTTACTCCTGTTCCATTTTGTTGTATGGCTGTACAAGAGTTGGATACTTGATAAACCGCATATACAGTGCTCCAAGCCTAGAGAGTAGATTTTTTGACAAATTGCTTGAATTGCTCTAACCCCTACAAAGGTTGGAGTTAAGGTCTCAAAAGTGGATTATAAGTACCTACATATGTCTGCTACAATGTGGTGAAGGTTTTAGTGAAAACCTAAGGATTCTATGGCTTCCACAAGGCACCTGATTTGAAAAATTGCTTAAGGTCCTAAAATCTACATCTTAGCTACGAGAGCGTTCAAACTTTGGATATAACAAACAATCAGGGCAAGGTAACTTTGGATTCTAGTATTGTTCCCCTCAATCAATCAACACCGGAGAAAAGGACGAAAGTTCGCATTTTGAGGGGGTTATTGCTTAAGGTAGTAACTTTAGAATTTATCATCCGAGAAACATCAATTCTTTTTCAGAAGTATATAAAATCATTTATTACTACTTCAACAATTCCTGAGTCTTATCATTCATTCTAAAAAAATTTTTTTCATCAACCCGGGTGTTTTCTGCCATTTTGATTGCATATTCTGACGTTTTTCAGTCATCACACGACTTATGATGACATTCCAACAACAGCGCGTGACCAATTTTTGAGTACCAACGGTTCAGAGACTGACAGAGTGAAGTTTTAGCGACTTGAGGGACGCAAAGCACGAGCAATTTGGCGTCGTTGCTTTTGTCTCCCGCCCCGCTGTTCGTGGTACCGGTATGCAGATAGCGAGAGCGCCTACCCGTTGGTTGTCGGACTGCTGCTGTGTGGGTCTCTCTGTGCGACAGGGTAAGCGGTAACAGTGTTAGATGGGTAGTTGCTGGCTTTATCGTCCCTGACAATCGGCATTCATAGCCTACAGTAGCTGTCTCTGGGCTATCAGTCGGGGTCTTCGTCGCTGTTCTCGGCTCTTGAGGTGCTTTCGACATCAGAGAATCACAACCAGCTCTCCTCCAGTCTTCGTAGCTGTCTAATACACAGAGAAAACAGTTTGAGCATGTGGTGCGGCAAGATCACAGCGCTTGGTAATGCATTCCACGCCTACGAAGTAACGACGAGTTATGTCATCGATGTGACGAAGCTGAAAATCCGTGACGTCAAATAAAAATGGCCGCTTAAGTACAGTGGTCTATGAAGTATTTGGCAGAAAAGTGCTTTACTGTCGGTCCACAGCCTTGTTTTTCAATTGGCTGAGCTTATTAACAGGTATTATAAATATTTACATTAATTTCTTTGAGTAGGATTGACAGAAGATGCCTGCAGCAAAAATCTACTTTCTAGGCTTGGAGCACTGTACATTATAGTAACCCTTACAAGTCACAGACTCGCGTACACCAAAGGAAGCGGTTTGGTAAGATTAACCTGCGTTCTAATGGAGTAAGGCTCCTCCCCCATATGATCAATTGTTGCTCAACGGAAGTACCATTTGCCCACTCTGTTGGGATCTGCAGAAACCCTCTATCCTATTACTTGGCAACAGTGGGTATTCTCCGGACGTTTGTCTTTAGTACCATTACCAGACTTGTGTACACTGAGCTAGTTAGCCAGAGGGTATATGCAGGTTTCTGCAAACCTAGTTATTCGCTGTATCGCAACACAACTGTTACTGTGCAATTTACAAACCAGTTACTCCCATCAGTACAACACATATTGACCCTGATTAGACATGCACTTCCATTGACCCTTCTAGCATTCCTGTGTTTCACCAAAAAATTATTTGATAAACCTCATCTGCATACTGCTATACCATAATTTTGAATGACTTTGCAATTCTCAGTATTTGCTCTAATTGTAGTCAATTGTGTTCTTGAATTTTCACTTAAGCACCATGTTGATGCAAACCCACCAGGAGTTGTGTGGATCCATGCTGCTCCAGTAGTGCCATAAGACTTGATACCAATTGCAGCGTCTGGTAATCTTGTCTCCCCTGCAGTCAGACAGATGTCGCTTGGCTCTCATGGGTCCGAAAGAGCTGGTGAAAAATCATGAAGAGGCAGAGGTACAGATGCATGTGTAACTCGCTGACTCCTGTACTATAGACACTCTAATTATGCATTCTTCTAATTCTGTGTGAAAGTTCAACATTCAAACCCAAGTAATGTGTCTTACTGATATCCAGTAGGTGTCTGTCCCACATGCTACTATGTGGTGGACATTGCTCTGCTCCTTAAGCTATGGCAAGAACCATTTGTAGCTACCATTCTGCCCCAGGATTGATACTCTCCCTGGATAGCTATCCTTATAGCTATAGCTAGTTAAGTATTGTAGGCTCATAGCAATACGTAGATAGTTATCACGGTTGACCCTGATTAGGGGCCATTCTGCCTTCTGCCAATGTTGGCCAGGGTCCCTGCTTCTTATCACTTCAATTAGTAGAGGAGATTGCATCCTCCCAGTCAGACCACAGCTGTAGCTACCTAATGTACTTGGTTCGCACTTATTCCCATATTAAAACTAGCCCTAGCTACAAGCAGAGACTCTCACTGAACTGATGAGAATGCCCAGGCAAAAGCTTTCTAACCCGCCATCTTTAATGCTCTGCAAACGTCCATAATGTCTTAATATTAGAAATTTGGTAGTTACAACTGGTGACATGAGATGATAAGTCAATTGAGAGGTGAAACTGGGGATGTAATATTGCGTTGCGTGGCCAAAA
Organism: Phakellia ventilabrum; assembly: GCA_963921505.1. NCBI lineage: Eukaryota > Metazoa > Porifera > Demospongiae > Axinellida > Axinellidae > Phakellia > Phakellia ventilabrum. The sequence goes on along the minus strand of OY997396.1, from coordinate 3,809,257 downwards.
TAATTAGTTTTGGAGCAATTAGAGTGCCTACTGTATGCAGTGGTTTTGCAATCCTCTCTGCAGGAAGCTGGTGGCTACTTCATCATCAATGGCAACGAAAGGATCATTCGAATGCTCATCATGCCCAGGAGGAACTATGTAAGTATTTTTGTGTGACTTTATCAGGAGGCTTTCAGTTTCAGAGAGTAGCACTAAGGTAGTTAGTGGACTGGAATCAGAAACAGGGTTGCTGTGAGATATTCTTAGACTGCGATAGTAAAATTATTTTAGAGCCAACCTGTTGCAATTTTAGACCACACTGTGTGGAGGCAATCAGGTCACCATATCATTTGCAGAAATTGGCAAATGAACTGCCACTTTCTTGAATGGCGAGGGGTACTATCGTATTGCCTACTTTAATATGTATGTGTATCGATTACCAAATGAGTGCAGACATACAAGAAAAAGATTATTCTGGGTTAATTATTTCATCACTGCATGATTATCAATGTGGGCACTCCTGAGCAAGCACTGCATTTGTGAGTTTGGTTGTGAAGAGTCTGTTTTGCACATCTTCATTCATGCCAATCATTGAAAAATTGTGACAATTTTGCTGCCAAATTACTATATTGACCGTGTTTCACCTCAATTGCTGAATCAGATGTATAATAGATCAAAACTCTTGATTATGAGTATTACAGAATATGCGATACAAAGGAAGTCGTCGTATTTTATCTTTATTCCACGGCTGTATAATAATTTAAATGTTATCACCAACTCACAAACGAGTATATGTACATACCTTTAATGGCTCATATCTGTAGGGTTCGTCAAGGACACAGCTAAATGAATAGATTATCAAACAGCATATACAAATACCGTAGGCACACTTTTTTTTCGCGGAACTAAATTTTTTACGAATCCTATTTTGTAAATCCTGTATATTTGCAGTTCAGTCACATGCTACATGTATGAGGATTAAATTTTGCGCTTGGGGATTTAATCGGGAATATAGTATCTTTCACAAAAGAAAAGTACACCTGCAACAAAACAGTAGCAGCAAGACAAAGGGTATGCACGTGATACATGGCATAATAACAGAATGATATAAGATAGCATTACCTCATGCATACAAATATAATTCACCACATCTTCCCTCTTCAGGGCATGGACTATACATGCATACACATTAAGTTCACTGTTCAATGGCTCACTTAACTGGGATCTAGCTATTTGGGTGGTCGTGATGCATGATTGATTAATGCTCCTACGAGGTTTAGTTGGGCGGACATACCGTATGGCCGGAAAATTTGGCGGTTTGGCGGATTCGTGAGCGATCCGCCAAATTAGATTCCGCCAATATTTATGCATGATGTCATTGTAATGTTCGGTGGGTGGGGTTTGGAAACTTCTCACCACGAGTTCAAGTGTCAGAGAGCAGAAGAATGGCGTTGTACAGGTACTTCAGCAGAGAGCGCCTGATGTACCCTACAAAAGTCCCCTCTCTCTCAGAGAAAGAATTCGAGAAAAACTCAATTGTGAAGCGTGCGCTAGAAGAGAGTAACTCTGGCTGCGGCAAATACAACGAATACACGCCAGAAGAGAGAGCGCAGATCAGAAAGTACGCCACTGAACATGGACCCGCATAGGCAGTAAGACACTTTTCAAGGCTTCTGACCAAATTCTCAAAACAACAGCCAGAAGGCCCAAGTCTGAGTATCTGCTGAAGTTGAAAGATGAGTGTAGTGGTGAGAGCACAGTTCCAGAGGTAAAAAGCTTGCATACAAAGCCTCAAGGAAGACCTTTACTCCTTGGTCAACAGTTGGACAAATCAGTCCAGGAGTACATTGATGCCATGAGAAAAATTGGAGGAGTTGTGAACACTTTTATTGTCATGGCTGTTATTGTTCCTTTCATTGATTGCAAGAGGGAAGCTTTTAAGGTTGAGAAGACCTACCCAGCCCTAGCGATATTTGATGGCTTTCGAGGCCAGACCACACCTGATATTCTGTCCCTCCTTGAAAACCACAACATCATCGCCATACTAGTTCCAGCAAACTGCACCGACAAATTGCAGCCCTTGGACATCTCCATCAATAAGCCGATGAAGGATGAGATGAAGAAGAGGTTCCATGCCTGGTATGCTGACAAAGTCCAGAAGCAGCTGAAGGAGGTTCCATTGGACCAAGCGAAAGTCGACTTGACAGCAGCGGTTATCAAGAACAAGTGTGCTAACTGGATCATATCTTCCTGGCAGGCCCTTCAAGAGTGACCTGATGTGGCGATCGATGGATTCCAAAGAGTTGGGATACTAAATGCCATCACCGCTGTTATGGAGGACTAAAGCTTTTTTTTCGTCCTTAGTATTTTTATCATAAACATTATATCATGCATTGTGTAACTAAATTTAAAGTCACAAAAAACATTTTATCATGCATTAACAAAATTTATAATAATTTATTACTACGAAGGGTATAGATATGACATGATACTGACAAAAAAGGTCTACATGGCTGGAAAAGGGGTGAGACACAACCATTCATAGCATCTAACTAAATGAGGTCGCATAGCATTCTGATTGATAGACATGGAGCATGGATGATGATCGTAAGCCAGTGATGTACATACGTATGGCAATGGCAAATACCCCACAGTCTCTACCTCCATGCTGTTGTGGTGAAATCTCCAGCTTCACTTTTATGTGCGGTCCAAATATTTGCAAAATGAGTTTCATTGTTGCCTGATGAATGGATGAATGAAGGGAGTCGAACACCATTACTTCACCATGAGAACACCCAATCGTTGAGGCAACAATCCAAGGATTGCCTCGTAATGCACCAGTGGAGGTTAGTAGAGCTTTCAGCTTTGAAAGAATCACAGTTGACTGAAGCCCTAACAGTTTATCAAACTGCTTCTTAAGAATGCACTGGGCGAAATTGATATGATTGTATGTCAACTACTCTCCTGAGGTGACAATATCTCGGTCCGCCTCCATCAACTTGAAGTGGCTTAGTGGCTGTTATAAATAGAGGAGTTGAAATTACCACTGGGACCTCCTGCTCCACTTACCAGCCTCCTCCCGGAGTACATGAATGCATCGCTAGCCCCCATCTCGAGAGCCAGGTTGTTGAGCGGTTCATCAGTTGACTGTTCTTGATCACCACGTCTTCAACGGAAATCACATCAGGTTCCACTTTTCTTTTCTTGTTATAGGCTGCTGAATCTCTCTGGTTTTGACGTTGGGAGTTGTACTGCTTCTGACAGTCAGCAGTTTCTTCACTTTGGCGATGCCATTTGGCTCCCCCTTGAACTTAACTTCACATGGAACCTCTAAACCTTCTTGAGGTAGATCAGCTGAAAAGCGCCTTGTTCCTGTGATTGTGCAGCTGATTGTGCCGTTTCTACACAGAAACAGTGAGCAGGCAGCGGAAATCTTCTTAGGAACATGGCCGACGATGGTATCCCTTCGCATTACTGCTACTGCGTATGGGTCCTTGCTGTTACCACTTTCTCACTTACATGACAATTCTTCCCCCGCACCTGGTGTCCATGCACGTTTGTAGACATGATGTCCTCGAACACAGCTTTCTACACACAGCTCAGCCTCCATTCTAGTGCAATATTGACACTTCTGTTAGTAACTAAACTGGGTGGGGCGTTCTGGCTACATGCTGTGTGACGTCATAGCTCGCGAAAGCCAAACTGCCAAATTAAATTCCCACCAAATTTTCCGGCCTACGATAGTAGTTTTGGATGGTTCCCTTGTGGCTGAGTGATGCGCCATCTCCAAGGAGTCAGGTAGTTGAATGATGTCTTTTTGGTTTCAGCGATACAAATCATCTGCTTGATATGATTGTGGTGTCACCTCTTGTTGCACTTATCCTTTTATCTGTCTTACAGTGACCACTTAACACGTGGTCACTGTAAACTTATGCACTTAGTTAATGGTTAGCATTAAACAGCCAGCCCCTATGGTATCATCAAGAAAGGACCCAACACTGGGGCTCACCTACAGTAGAGCCACGTGCAATAATGAGGTAAAACATATCACTTGATCAATAATAAACTATTCGTACGGGGACAACCTTGTCACGCGGGTGGGAAATGGGAAGCTAATAATTAATTTGCAATGGCCTTACATAATATCATGATTGTGGACATCATATGTGCAGAAAGTTCTAGTCATACATGAACATCCAAGAATATGCTCAGTAAATAGATCAAGTGCTAAACAACATAGCTGCGTTGTTAGGCTGTCTAGAGTGTTATGCCTACCAGAAACAACTCATTTTCATCTTCCACTCCTTCCCCTGTCTCTTCCCCTGCCTCGCTACTGTCACCCCCCCCCCCACCCCCCCACAACTCCTACTTTGCCATCCATTTTTTACAGCTTGCTGGTGTAGGCTTATTACGTGGATATCCAAGCCTGTGATCTGTGCAAGGATATTTATTTTATTATCTATGTCTGCAGCTAAGCGATTATCTAATTTTGAGTAAATTGATTTGAGGATTTCAATCAATATGCTGGTGTGTATCTGTCACAGTCCATGTGAGACAACGCTGCACCGCAGAACCACACACTCAAAAACCACTCATATCATACTGGCAACCAGCAACTCTCTCCTACATACATGCACCTCTCTAGTGGGAAAATACAACTCCTATTTATACAACCAAAAAATGACACCTAAACTCATACAGACAAACATACAACATACTACGCATACTCCACCATAAACAAAGATACTATATACTGACACATTATACTGACACATTAGCACATTTAACAGTATACTGATCTGTTACAGTATCGTACATACACGTCTCCATCCCTTTTCTTATTACCTCTGGAGTTATAATACATATCTGCCCACAGTTTAGCTTCTCTTCCCTCCTTCACCACCTTCCTCTACGTCGTAACTCTGTGTGAAGAAGAGCCAACATAAGTCAGTTATAAGTTTGTTAGTATTATACATTCATGCATGCATACTCACCCAGTGCTTTCTAGATCTCTCCTGCTTCTTTTTCTTAACAGGAGTAGACATGCTTGCTCTTCTCTGAAAGAGTTTTCAGTATGTCCTGCTACCCTCTGTACAATATAGAATGGTGTAAAACGTAACCAATATGTCCTAACTACATGTATGCAGGGAGGTAGCATAAACTAGTTCAAATCATGTCATCTGTGAATTTGTCACAGCCAATACTATGCACAATCTTCATGACCTTAGAATTATGGCAACTGTTGATTCTGTGAAGAGAAATACAAGTACCTAATGGAACAAAAAAATAATGTTGACACTTACGCCTCAAAAGATTTCAGCTGATTTTCCTAGAATGCACATGGCATATTTTACTCTGCAGTAAAAAAATCCACAAAATATTTTATATTTATCAATAGTTTCACATGCATTCACACTACCTAGAGCAAGGTGGGCATCACTCGACGACACGCAAGCTGCTTCAAGGGCATCCTCCACTGAAAACAGTGATACAAACCACAGACTAAGTTATACATACAACAAAACACAACACACACTACATACAATAAAACCACACAACAATTCACGGATGTTGGCTCGGGGGGGGGGGGGGGGGGCATTCCACCAAAGAACAGTTAGGTATTTCTTGACCAATTGATTTGGCCTAGTGGATGTGTATAATCTACAATTTTCTTCCTGCATCTATCATCATTCAAGCGGCGTTTTCTGGGCATATATAAGTAATCCAGTCCACTGGCATCCTCATCATCAATTGGCTCCCCACCCTGCCTAAGTGGCACTGAGCAACAGCTGCATCTGCCGGCAGATAATTTTGCACGGCACTATGCATGGCAGTCGGCGCCACAACAAGGTAACTGATGTGGCTTTGCATGTAAATGGTAGGCTTCAGCTGGAGAACACGCTGGGTATGATATAGGATGTCAACAAACGACGCACAAAAAGATGACAACGGACTGCTCGCAAATAGTACATGACAGTTCACCCTTTACTTGACAATCAGAATGTATCTGCTGGTGGCAGCATAGTGTTGTGGTGACCCTTGACCACTCCGGTGGACAAGCCGCAAGGGGTCGGCGACACTTTCTGCACAACCCCTCGAACTTCCTGCCACTCGCTGCACTCGCTCCCTTTTCTATTGTGATGCCCTTTCCTATGGACTTCTATATAATTAGGTGATGAACTTCCCTGGTATTAGGTGACTATTACGTATAATGTGGGGAAGTAGTGCAGTGATGCACTCTACTTTCGTTCTACTTACTGTGTTGGGTCCCTAGCTGGGCCCCGACATGTATAGTGCTCGGTAGCGATTTCTGATGATGGCTCGAATGGTCTTGATCGAATTAGAGTTATTGATTCTGTTAGCCGGAACGTCCAACTTGGCCGCCATGAGGGTGAGGTAGCCATCAACCCCCATTAGATCTGTGAGGTGAACCAAGCTGAACGCCCGGCTATGCTCCGGCGGTGCTGTGTACTCTTCCGGTCTACCATTTGAAAACTCAATTAACTCCATAACTACACTCAAATCATGAAACTCTTGGACGGATGGTAACTCATATCTATCATGACTCCCCTGTGCCCACCTCGAACTTCACAATCAACTCAAAGACTCAACACACGTAAATTTGCAGCAAATAATGCGATACATGTATACGTATTATTACATCCCAAAGGCTTGCTGTAAGGCTCAATCTACAAGTACAAAGACATGAGCGTCAACACACAAAAAGGAGGAGGGAGTACATGATTGCACCACAATCACAAAAAACAAGAGCAGTCCATCGCAATACAGGAGGAAGAATATCACAACAAAACAAGAAGTCCATCGCTATACAGGAGGAAGTTATTCAAAACAAAAAAGGAGTAAGTCCATCGCTATTAAAGACAAAAAAGGAGTAAGTCCATCGCTATAAGGTTGCTACTTGTTTCTAATATATGACAATGCTCTATACTTGTTTCTAAGTGTGCTCCTTACAGTGTGCGCATTGCCTACTAATAATTTTATTGGATCTAGCTTTAGTTGTTCTGAAATAAACCGCACCACCCCATCTGCACCAAGTGTTTTTGCTGCCAGGAGCAAAAGGTGAATGCCTCGGGGAGCATTCCACCACTGAGGCAGTGATATAGTAGCAATATACTAATGACATAAGAAATTGTACATGGATGACTGCCTCAGGGGGCTTTCCACCACTGTCGACTCCAGTTGATTTTACCAGCAGGATCCTCGTAATCAAGAATATTCTTCCTCTGCCGCACGTCGTTCAGCCGGTACTCACGGCGCATAAAAATATAGTCTGCGGCAGTTGCCATCTTATCAAACCCTTCCCCCCCCCTGGGTCAGGGGCATCTGAAAACAGGGGCAGCAGCCGGCGGACATTCCAGCACGGCACTGCTTGTAGACTTCTGCCCCACAACAAGGCAATTGGTTTGCCTTCGCCAGGCAGTAAGCCTCAACTGGTCTTCCAGGATGAGTGACCGGCTTCCGGCACACTATACATATAAGAATCGTGAACGATTGTTCACAGACTGCACACGAATGGCTATCCATCACAATGCACTTGGGGTGCACCTGCCGGTGGCAACAGAGGGTGGTCTCAACTACAGTCTTCGCTGGTGGACAAGCGGCAAGGGGCTGGCGGCATCTCCCACACAGCCCCGTTATTCTTCCTCCATGGTGTTTGCTCACACGGTACCGATCTCTGATGCAACACCGGACATCCCTGATAGTATTTGTGTTTGTAATGCGTGCTACAGGGACATTGAGCTTCTCCGCCATTAGGGTGACAAAGCTGTCTACCCCAACAAGGTCTGCCAAGCTGAATGCGCGACGGTGGTCTTCCGGGAAGGAATACTCCTCCACCTTACTGTTTGAGAACTTGATGAGTTTCATCACCACCTCCATGCTGTGGAACTCCGACCAGGATGGGAGATCATATCCATCACCATCCTGTACCTACCTTGTGCTGGTCAGGGCCTCAAAGTACGGAATGTTTTGTAACAGCCTTCGTGGCACAAACTCTGTCTCACCTTTGAGGCAAAGACGGACCTAAAAACAATTGAAATAATGAGTGACATTAATGCAAAGGATTTTAGATTTCTGTGCATGACAATGACACAGTTGATACGCTAGAAAACATTAACATACTTATTTCAATCACTAGTACTTGTGCACACTAAATCAAAGCAATATATCTGTACTTTTACCATTATGATGTAATGAGGGATAAAAGTATACTGGAGAATGTGTGTGAAGGCCCCTCTCCAGCGGTGTCAAACACGGTGGCTGAATCCTACAGGCAAAGAGAACTCCTACTGTAACTGTCGCACACACAACTAACACATACAATCACATGACACCATCTTACAATGTTTGCATTGCTAAGGCTCCACATAGCTATGGTGTGCTGGTCATGCAAAAAAATACCAACCCGGCACGTGTCTGCTGGTGGTGGCTCGTCGGACACCCGAACAGAGGGCAAGGTAGATTGAGGCGGTGAAGGCCCCTCTCCAGCCGTGTCTCGTACATGTACATGCACATGTAGTAGAATACAGTCGCAAAGAGAATTACATGTATTAACATGTACTGTACATGTACATGGCTACACATGACATACAAATAGAATTATGCACTGTACATGTATAGCTACCAATCCCGTACATGTACATGTATAACATACATGCATGTGTATGCCTATACATCTCCTGGATAGTACAAGACACTAACAATCAACTTACACTGCACTTCAAGACTGCTGTGCTGCAAGAGACTTGCGGGTTTTTGCATGAGGGCTGCTGAGAGACCACCGTGCACCACACTTCAGAACTGTTTTGGACGGCGAGAGACTCTGAGTGATAGTTTTGCATGAGGGCTGCTAAGAGACCACCGTGCACACTTCAGGACTGCTTTGGACGTCGGTACAACGACATTTCGACTAACTGTTGCGCTGCGAGAGACTCCGAGTTTTTGTTTTTTTTGCACGAGGGCTGCTAAGAGACCACCGTGCCAACACTCCAGGACTGCTTCGGACGTCAGTGCTACAACAATTTGAGGGACTGCTGCATTGCGAGAGACTCGAGGGTTTTTTTGCACGAGGGCTGTTGAGAGACCACTGCGCACCACACTACGAGAGACAGCTGCGCTGCTTCTGACTTTGGGAGATGACTGCCGTGACTGCTTCTGGCTACTGCTGTATTTATTTGTATTCGCAGCGTTTGTAGCCTTTGTCGCTTTGTTTGTGGGGTCTGGTGGGAGGCGTGCGTCCTTCATTCTTTTGTGCTCTCTCGTTGACTTTGTGAATGGTCTGTCTTCTTTGACAGGCTTCTCATACTCTGTAGCTATCATCAACTCCACAGATCCGGCAGTTCTCTTCCTTTGTTCCCTGGAGGTGCGCCTTTTGTTACTTCAGATGTGCCTTGCTTGCGCCGACAACACTATTCTGTGGCCAGAAATTATCACTTCGGCTTGTACAGGTGTAGATTGACTTTATCTCTCGACATCTCGACAGCACTACGCTTTGTTGCAGTGCACGTGCTGCAGTCTCGACCAGCCGTAATTTTACCGTACTTGTGGCAAGTACGCTAAAACTACGCTAAAAATATGCTTGATAACGCCATAATTACACCGTATTTTTTTTACGCGTACATGTAAATTTTTTTAATAGCTACCGTAATTACACTTACTACGTTTACAGTTGCGTAATTACAGTGCTTTTTTTTGACTGGTACTGTACAACAAAACAGAACACAAAAGTGTAGCACACAAGCTGCTTCAGGGGGCATCCTCCACTGAACACACTACATACAATAAAACCACACAAAAGTTCACAGAAGCTGCATCAGGGGGCATTCCACCAAAGAACAGTTAGGTATTTCTTAGTGGATGTGTGTAATCTACAATTTGCTTCCTGCATCTATCATCATTCAAGCGCCGTTCTCTGCGCATATATAAATAATCCATTCCACTGGCATCCTCATCATCAATTGGCTCCCCACCCTGCCTAAGTGGCACTGAGCAACAGCTGCATTTGCAGGATTTTCACTTACACGTTTCTTGATCTTCCCTTGAGCCTTGATCTTCCCTTGATCGATCCCTAAGAGGGCGCCCAGGGGAGTCAGACCTGCTGTCTGACCTCCTTCGCCCACGCCACCCCCTTCCACCCCTTCCTTTACCTGGGAAGGGGATATCTCCAGTAACAATCTTAAGATCAATACAAACTTATATGAGATTTGACAATAGCTAATAATGTTATGTACCTTTGTTGACTTGGTTTATAACTTCCGGAAGTAGCTCAGCTACATCTAAGTAGAACATGAAATGTTGATAAGCATTAGCCTCATACACAGGCCACACAATTGAAAAAGTAAGTTGTCTGGTGTCCACTATTTGCACATGTGCAAGAATTTATGGAACAGTGTCAGTATACAAATCTGTCAACTGTCTTAGTCACATGCCCAGGAGTAGTACGATGAAAGCATACCGTATAGTATGCAAAAGAACTCAAATAAACCTGCAACTTAAGTGGCTTTGTAAACTTAGTAAAACAGTCTGTAATTGCCGAGCGCCTTAGCGCGAGGCAACTAATTGTGCAGTGTGGGCTGAAATCTCAGCTAGCGTATATATATATATATATGTGTGCAACTTCCGTCATGCTTAGGAATGCAATTAAATCTCCGGTTACGTTCCTTATACGTGTTATTACTATGTCTGCTTCTAGTGGGTGTGGTTTTGTGCTAACTAACTTACGTCATACCTCTGCACGAGGCTATCTGCGCAATGCGTATGCCTAGTTATTTATCGGTTACAATTCTGGTAGCTATTTTACTGTAAAATTTGGAAATGCCTCTCTCCTGGCAACAGTTGCAAGCTGCTCAATTTAAAATTGCAGATTTGGCCTTCAAGGCTTTCAGTGGCAAAAACAAGACCCGAGAATGCTCACTTTCTAGGCATCGTTTTCTCACTCACTGCCATCGTTGACAATATAAAACTACAATGGGCGTATACATATTGATTATATGAACCATTTCCAAACATATGCAGATTCCTCAGGTTTATCTGGGCACGTATGCAAATAGTGAATACCAGGCTACCTACATTTCTGATGGTGTGGCCTGGGTACAAGGCTAGATACACGTTAGAATTACTAGCTGACCAATCAGATTTTACTATCTCATATGGGGATGGCTTTAGTGAGTATATGTGGTGTGCAGTAGTACATATGCTACCTGTGGTATAGTTTAATTATGTGATAAGTGGTTGCTAGGTTGCTTCAATAGGGTCTAGCTGGATAGGCTAATGTTGACTAGACAGTAGATGAGATCTGCTAGACCCTCAAGGGGTGGGCGCAGAGAGCTTGATAGACCAAGTCAACATCTGCTTGTCCAAACCAAACAACAGGCAAAAGTTTTCGTATTCAAAACACGCACAAATTTTACTAAGTGCTATATGACATTGATATCAACCGAGAACAGGGAACAAGAAGCAAAGTAGAAAAATGCACATTATGCAAGCATTACCTTGTTAGCAAATAAATTTGCAAATGTGCATTTCTGCATTGCAAACTGAAAAGCAACTTCGTGAGTTTGCAATTCTGTATTCTCAATGTCATGCATATGGCTACTTGGACCACTCTCAGGGGATTTGCTAGAATCCTATTCTTGTGAATTTATGAATTTGCTGGGATAGTAAGTCTGCAAATCTACAAATTTGCAATTTGATGTACCAAAAAAGCAGGACTACACTTGGCAACTTTTGACCACTGACCATTCAGCTTGCACACTCTCACCCCACAATGCCCTGCATCCACATCAACACATTACAGTGGTGATTATAATTTTTCATGTACTATCTGACATTTGTCAGGCCATAGCAAAATTTGATCAGCCATGCAGCATCAATGTCAGGACATTATGGCAGCATGTGGATAATATTGTGAAACACAAAACAACTCAAATTAGCAAGTTTCAACAGCTCTAGCTACAGTAACGACACAGCGAATAGTCCGAAAGTCAGTCAGCTAATGGTTCTCCTGAGGTAAACCAGCTGTCCCAGTCCTCCAGAGTCATTGTAGACTCTTCATCGTCAGAATTTGAGTCGCTGTCTGCAGATGTGGTACCTGCCTTGCGTTTTCGATACTCTTTTCGTGGCTGCTGGCTAACTCTTCGTGTAGTTTTACAATCACTCCACCACAGGTCTACAGCTGAGTCTGGTGAAAAGTGGCTAAGAGATGGGCCTTCTGTATTGATCTCCAGGAGGTCATCAACGGTGGATACATGGAGAGATGTCCTTCTCTCAGTTTTGATGACCTTCAGATTGGAAAAGAAGCGCTCCACTTTACTGGTCGAGAAAGGTAAGCTAAAGAGGAGCTCACAAATCAGCAGGATATTCGGCCACTTTGCAGCATCTGGAGCAGAGTGAAGTCGGTACCAAACCCTCTTGTAGCATTCCTTATCAAGACTCAAGTACTTTCTTGTGTACTCCACTACTTCTTGGATTTCATCAAGAATGGAGGAAAGATCAGCCCCTTTGGCTTCAAGAGGTAGTCGGAAGAATGCAGTGATACTTTCAAATGCTGACTTGATCTCAGCCAACCCGTCATCTTCCTCATCGCTGTCAGTTCCTGATCTCCCCTCACTCTCCTGGCGACAGAGCCAATTGTGAGTGTCAAGAACAACAAGGACGGATCTAAGTAATTGGACATCCGACCACTCCAGTCGGTCTCGCATCCTTTCATCTAGACGTTTTAGGTCGGCCAGAGCTTGCTCTTTACAGCTACCTTTGGTGGTATCATTGAACCTGTGAAGGACTGCTCCTTGATACACTTTGTTGCCGTCTTCCTCCTTCATTCTGCTGAGAAGGAGCTTAGCTGTTGGCCATTGAAGTGGATCCTGGGAGCTAAGCTTTTTCAGTGAGTGACTGGACTTGAGAATGTGCTTGATGCCCAGTACAACATCAATGCTATCTCCTTGCAAAGCAAGGCTAAGCAAGGAGGGTGGCTTTAGGACATCCACGTACAGAGCACAACCTAGGAGCATTCTACCCTCTCTCCATCTCAGCAGATACCCCCTGAGACGTTGTCTGTCTGTACTCTTCATTGTCGTGTCTTCAACTAGTGCTGACAGGTGATTAATATAGGCACCATATCGATCTACAACCCGCTGTAAAGCTTTGCGCTTGTGGGAAATCCAGCGGCTGCCTTGTGATCTAACTGGTAAGTCCCCACTTTTAGGAAACTCAAAAATTTCCTTGAGATCAACTACAATATCAGCAAGCTCACGGCATTTTTTGGGAGACTTTTCGTAAAGGTAATAAAGCCTCAGGAGCATCTCAACAACATCCTGGAAGAGCTTACTAGACAAAGCATCCCGGCAAGCAAGCTCTAGTCGATGCGCATAGCACCAAGACCAGAACAGCCAAGGCATGACCCCCTGAAGCTTTCCTCTCATACCATTCTGTTCGGACACATTGACTGATGCACCGTCTGTACCACCACCTATGAGGACAGGGTGTCCTTCGACACCAAGAACTTTGGCTCTATCAAGGATGTCTTCTATTCCCATAGATTGCAAGGCCTTACCAAGGCATTCAACTAGGCCATTAGCATCAGCTTTTTGTGGCTCCAACACAGTAAAATACCTGGCGCATGCTGTTACCTCCTCTGCAATGTCATCCTTTCGGCAGTATAGGATGACTACTAGCTCATTCTCCACCTTGCCCTTATCTGTTGAGCCATCCATCAAAAAGCTGTAGAAATGGCAAGAAGAAAGGCTGTGGTGCAATTCCTGCCGTTGACTTTCGGCAATGTAGTGCACAAAAGTATGAGCAGACTCCCTAGTTTGATAAGCTTGGCCAAGATCCACGCCATGTCGCTGCTCTAGCTCATGGAATGCTGGATACTTAGTAAAGGGCATACTCTCCTTGGCTAAAACGTAGCTGATGTCGAATTTCTTCTTCATTCGCTCCTTTACAGCGCCATCCATCGTCAAAAGACTCCGAGCAATGGGGCTGTAAGCAGTGATGGGGTCATTTCTACCCTTCGCTTGATCGCCGCGCAGGCGCATCATTGCCGCCTTGTGTTGGTCGCTGGTTGCATGGTCAACGATGCTGCTAGTCTTGTGGTTACCTGAACCCTCGATCCAAGCTCTGGAGAAATTCTTGAGCCCACAAATCCTCTGTTCGTACCTGCGACAGACATCACACCACAGCGTAGACACGAGCGACTTCTTGTGCTGGTCTACATCGCACCGCAACCATGTCATGGACTGATGCTCTCGCTCGTAGAGCCGCTGCCACTTATCAAACGTTTCCTTCGACACTTGCCTTCTCCCTTTCTTCGCGCTGGTCGAAGAGCCTTCAAGCTGTAGCGGCCTCTTCCTCGAGCTCATCGCCATTTTCGCAATGTCAGCGCCACGTGGTGCATCGTAATTAAATTACGCGGCGTCGTCCGGCCAGAACGTCAGATTAATGACGAAAATGAACGGCCACTCATAGCTTTTGCGCGGTTTTTGGCCGATGGCCGACTGCAATAATCACCTCTGCATTACTACCTCAAAGTATCTCAGACATACTTTTATACTCCATTCTCCCTCTCTCCAACACTGCCTTTCTCCCACACTTTGCCAAATGCTTACTGGTTTTTATCAAAGTCAGGAAGACTCAAGTGGCTAGTGTGGTTATTTACCACTTTAGAATTACTAAATTACTGAGGAGGCAGCTGGCCCAGATGTTGACACCCTCCTGGGGAATACCCTCCTGGTGTGAAGATTTGGGCATAGTAATCAGAAGGCTTGCAAAAGCACTGTGCATGGCAGTCGGCGCCACAGCAAGGTAGCTGATGTGGCTTTGCATGTAAATGGTAGGCTTCAGCTGGAGAACACTCCGGGTATGATATACGACATCAACAAATGACACACAAAAACATGACAACGGACTGCTCGCAAATAGTACATGACAGTTCACCCTTTACTTGACAATCAGAATGTATCTGCTGGTGGCAGCATAGTGTTGTGGTGACCCTTGACCGCTCTGGTGGACAAGCCGCAAGGGGTCGGCAGCACTTCCTGCACAACCCCTCAAACTTCCTGCCACTCACTGCACTCGCTTGGTAATGGTTTCTGATGATGGCTCGAACGGTCTTGATTGAGTTAGAGTTATTAATTCTGTTAGCCAGAACGCCCAACTTGGCCGCCATGAGGGTGAGGTAGCCATCAGCCCTCATTAGATCTGTGAGGCGAACCAAGCTGAACGCCCGGCTATGCTCCGGCAGTGCTGAGTACTCTTCCGGTCTACCATTTGAAAACTCAATTAACTCCATAACTACACTAATATCATGAAACTCCGATACGGATGGTAACTCGTATCTATCATGACTCCCCTGTGCCCACCTCGAACTTCACAATCAACTCAAAGACACAACACACGTAAATTTGCAGCAAATAATGTGATACATGTATACGTATTATTACATCCCAAAGGCTTGCTGTAAGGCTCAGTCTACAACACGACGACATGCTGTGATAACTACATACATAGCCACATGTAAATACCACCTGGTATGTGCCGAGAGAGGACTCCACAGCAGATTGAAGTGGGATATTAGCAGATGTAACCGATGCGCATCCGTGGTCACTTTTGTACTGCCGACGTACATGTACACTAACAACATTACGTACGTAGACCGTTGATGCGATAACAAAGCATATACCACATGGTGCATGCACCCAGCTAGTAAATAGCCAACTACATACGCTACGTATAACAGCTCACACTAGCCAAATGCAAATTACCTCACGCACACTACACAGCCTCAACATGCACAACGTACATGCGTAAGCTTGCAATCATGCTGCAAGCCTACATCAGCAAAAGACTTAGTATTCTGTAGGTACGCATAATTAATGGTAAAAAATGCTCTTGTATATTTTACTTCACACTCCTTGCATTTCGGACGACTGCACAATTCCCTCTATCGGAATTTTCCAGCATTGCTCCCCATCGTCAGTGTAGTACAGGTAGCGCAGCACACGGCGTAAAACTAGCGACTCACTATAGTCCCTGACTCGAACCGGCAAGTGAAAATCGAACTTGTATTTGCATTATAAATACAAATGTACACGTGTGCAGAATAGGTACTGTGCAATGATTGGTCAATACCAAAATAGGTGTGTCCAGACTGTACATTACTGGCAGTATGGTACACAGACCTCTAGCTCTAGCTCTAGAGACGCGCACGCACAGCGAACATGCAATCTGATTGGTTAGTCTGCAAAAAATGTATTCGCATTCAAGGTTACTATCTCAGTCTTCACAACTTATTCACCTAAAGATTATGTTTTCAGTATGTTTGAAGTGGTATAAACATTCTTGGTGGTTCAGTGTAAAATGTATAAGTAGCGAGAAAATACATGACAGCAGAACTGTATGTCAGTATGCTAAGTCGGGTGACATGTACAGTAAAAACCCATGACAGTACATGTACAGTCAGTAAGAAAATGCATGTTAATGTACTATGTACATCGTCACATAGATAGAAAATGGATAACATGTACAGTCAAATGCACAAGAGAAAAAAATTTTAAACATAAACCCAAGGGATACATGCATCCAACATGAAAACTACAGAGAAAAACTGTAATATATTGTTAGTTTCGAGTAACAGGAACTACTATACCTTTCACCAGTCTCACACCGGCTTCTTGTCTTATGCGCTTACAAAGGTTACCAATTGAAGTTTTGCAGGTTGGCCATATTGTCTTAAAAATGCCCCCTCTTCCATGTCTGGATACAACTTCTTTCATAACTCTTTCTGCATCACTCCTATTTTATCGCTCTCAAAAATTGCCGATCCAGACTTTCCAGTTACGGTAGATTTCATTAAAACCTCAGTAGTATAAAAAGTCTCACGTGCCAGTTTCATCGCAAGTGCCCCAGATTACAAAGTTCAGGATAATCTTGAAAGACTGAAGATCTCTATGAGCTTCCAAGTTAAGCTCAGGATCAAATGCACTGGAGCTAATGGCTAGGGCCTGCTCATTGATACTGGCTTCTGGCTGCTTACGTAATACTTGAAACTCTCAATGGCGATGCTATCTGGAATCTGAATTCCAGCTCCAAGCAACATAGAAGCCAAAGTTGGGAATGCTTCCTTCACCCGGAGGTAGCTTCTGTAAAAGTAACAGTCCAAGGAGGCTTCTTCACCCGGAGGTAGCTGCTGTAGAGGTAACCGTCTAAGGCAGCTTCCTTCACCCGGAGGTAGCTTCTGTAGAGGTAACCGTCCAGGGAGGCTTCCTTCACCCGGAGGTATTTCCTTCACCCAGATCCTGCATGCAAGGTAACATGAAGGGAGCTGAAATGCAAGACAGATGTTCAGCGGAGGGATACTCAATGAAGGGCAATGACAATTCAGTGGAATACTGTTGCATGGCTGGTAGCTACCGTAGTGTTAATGAAACTTGTAACAAGAAGTAAAATCTGAAAAGTGAAAAGCATCAGACGTACAGGCATAAACCACTTCGAAACTCTCTGATCGCAGAGTCAGGTAGACCTCACTAGGACTATGGCGGTTATCTACTGCAGACATTATTCAATTAGTTCAGTGGGCTTTTTTGTTTGAACTGTTGCAAGTTTTACTAAAAGTCTTCTTCTAAGCTCACCTTGACGTCGTGGCTATATTGTTGTTGGTTTCCCACGCTAAATTTTATTGCTTCCACTACTGCTGTCTGAAGACTGTATTCTGGGGGGCGCTGCCGCCACAGAAGCTTCAGTTCGTCAACATTTTCTATGTGGTTCGTCAGACTGGCCATATCAGACGACAGTATTGGGGATTAGGCCTGAGGAAATTATTCCCTGAAATTTACCTATTATTCTTTTCCTTTATGCTCAAGAATCCCACCTATAATTCTTCTGTGTTGCAGATTATTCCCAAGTTTATTATTCTCAACAAATCTAGTGCATTTAAGCCTCAAAATGTGGTTAAAAACAAGAATGATATAACACTGTTAGCATTTTGCAATATAAAAGAGGCCAAATTTCATTTGAAAGATGTGGGAATATGTTCTAAGCACCAAATTTCTGAGGCATAAGTCTATTTCTTTCCTATTATTCCAGAATTATTCTAAATTCTTTTTGGTACCTATTATTCCCAAATTATTCCTGGAATAATTTCCTCAGGCCTACTGGGGATGCAGCTGCCACAGTAGTTTCATTTCCATTTCTTCGCTGCTTCCCACGTGGTTTGGAGTGAATTTCTTTGGCTGCCACTACTGGTGACACTGCTGCTTGACGATACCGGTAGGCTCTCTGCTGGGGATGCAGTTTCTTCAATGTGTGCAGCCACTGCACTATCTGCTACTAGTTCGTGGCCCTTTGCCACGTTTTATGATCACATTGTCTCCCGGTTTAAGTTCAGCTGCGGCAATTCCATGCACCAGTTTTCCATTTACACTAATGATTGTTTTTATCCGTTCGTAAAACAGCTTTCCATCATATCTGGGAGAGTTGGTCCCCACACACTTGACGAATATTGTTGTCATTAAACTATACTACGTACATGTAGCCTACTGCCAGTCGACACTACTATAGTACACTCGGCTACTACGTAAGTACACAACTACGTAGTTACATTGCAGACTAGCAGCCTGGAGGCTATGCAGAGTAGTCGACCAGATGCCGACCCGACCCCGACCCCGACCCCGTTCCAGCCGCAATCAATTGTGTGCTAAGTGACTTCTTTTGACGTTATTGCTGTCCGTGTTTGGCGCCATGGCAACCACTACGTACGTACCCTTCTCGAACCGACTTGACCTGGCCTGCATGGACTAGTACCCTGTGTACAATTGGATACGAAATTACGGAAAATATCGCGAAATAATAAGGCGCAACCGCGCAGTTCATAGCGCAGAATCGTACTTTCCTTTGTAAAATGTACGCATACTTACAGTTTTTTAATCGCAATATTTATGCGGTAATTGCGCACACAGCTTTGTGCGTAATTCACGCGAATACGCATAAATATGCGCAGCGTACGAGATTAATATGCGTGCATGCTCACACACTATTGCAGCACACTATATATCTATACTTACGATTGGTTTTGTCCGTGTGTGACGAAACCGAAAACTTTGACCGTGTGTGATGAAACCGAAAACGGAAGTGCTCCCGGATGTACTTTGACCTGTGACCCGCGAACGTAAAATCTCGTCGGGGTGAACGCATGTGCCCTCAGGACGAATCCAACCATGACAGGTAAATAGTGTTCGAGAACTTTCCAGCGATGACTGGCAGTGATCAGTAGTGTGTATAATTGTTGATGACAGGCGCTGATAGTCTGTTTTCTAAGAGAGTATAGAATGGACCAACTGCATGCTTTTGGGAACAGGCGCATGACGAGGAGCATGACGCTGCAGTGAAGAATGGCGTCCGAGTGAAGCTACCAACCGGCCCTCCCCGCCTCCCACCACCACTACCACCTCCACCGAGCGATGGAGGCGGCATCGAGACCAAGTGAGAGCCGTCAGGGCCAGTCGGACGTCCACGGAGACCGCTCAGTGCTGTGCGGGCGCAGAATCGAGACCAAAATTATGAGAGCTGCCACAGCAGCAAGCAGGCAAGACCAGGTACAAAATAATATTCACCCCATGATTGTGCCAATAAATTATTATCTGCTCCATGGCTCTGCAGGTAGACACTGCACGCTCCAGGAACACAGACCGAGAGCAGAGTATAGTATCCACTCTTCTACTGTCCACTGCGATCTGCTGACTCTGAACACAAATGAAATAATATTAATAATCTTCGGAAATAAATACTTCATCTGAGAACTGCATGAGTTTTACGGTAGGAGGGGAAAGTAATGCAACAGGACAGTCTGAAAGCAGTAATGGCCGGTTCGGTTAAAAGCCGGATAAAGGTCGGATCAAACTGAACCAGTTCAGAAGCGTTTCTGTCTTCTTCATTTTGAAGGCTTCTGAGCTCTTTTCAGTCCAGATCAGTTCTGGTCTGTTAGGACTGCTGAAAGGCTTCTGGACCCTTTTGAGAAGCGTTTCTGTCTTGTTTTGAAAGGCTTCAGAACCCTTTCAGTCCAGATCGGTTCTGGTCTGTAAAGGACAGTTTACGTACGTAGTTGTGGCCGGTTTGAAAGCGTTTCTGACCGATTGAACCCTTTTCAGTCCAGTTCGGTTCTGATCTGTTGCAACGTACGTACTACATACATACATACATACGTAGATGAAGTATAGATACAACTGAGTCTTGCAAGTCAGTTTAATAGCTGACCATGATCACTCTGCGTCTTGTACGAAGTCTGCATAGCTAGCTACATATGCCGGTATACGTAGCTATAGTGCTATAAAGTTCTCAGTAGTGATATACGGTATTACAGCAAGGCTACCTACAGTGTAAGTGTCACGATCTACGATGCCTCGGCTTTCACTGCATGCAAGAGAACGTGTGAAAACACTTATGATGCAGGGGAAAAGTATAAATGATATTGTGCAAGTTCTACAGCAGGAGGGAATCTCTGTATGTCGGCAAACAGTATGGCGATTCCAGAAGCATTATCTTGAACATCATTGTATTGCACCATTGCAAAGAAGTGGCCGGCCTACAAAACTGACAGAGCGTGTTTTACAGGCCATTGAGAGAGCAATGCAGGATGATGATGAAACAACAGCCGCAGAATTAGGCTTGCTCCTGCAACAAATGGGAGTTTTAGTATCTTCACGCACGATTCTGAAAGGGCGAAGAGCACTTGGTTGGTCTTATCGTGGTTCTGCCTACTGTCAACTCATTCGTGTGGTAAACAAGGAAAAGCGCTTACAGTGGGCCAGAGAGTATCGGGACGACAATTTTGAGAATGTTGTGTGGACAGATGAAACTTCAGTTCAACTAGAGACGCACAGGCGTTTTTGTTGTCGCAAGTTTCGACAGAAGCCCCGCTACAAACCACGTCCAAAACATCCTGTCAAAGTGCATGTCTGGGCTGGAATTAGCTGGAATGGTCGTACAGATATCTGCATTTTCAATGGCATAATGAACGCCGAGTTGTATGTTCGGATCCTAGGGGAGTGTCTGGTGCCTTTTCTAGAGAGTGTGTACCCAAATGGTCATCGGTTTATGCAAGATAATGACCCAAAGCACACGTCAAGGCGTGCCCGTGCATTCTTCGAAGAGCACGACATCAACTGGTGGAGGACACCCCCAGAGAGTCCAGATTCAAATCCAATTGAAAATCTTTGGCATGAACTGAAGGTATGTTTAACAGCAATGATATCCCTGCATATGTAATGTACATGTTACAATTACTGACATAATTATATTTTCTGTAATGTGTTTGCACCAACCCTCTGTTTTGGCTTACGTACATAGTTTTATAATACTACTCTTAAGTTGCTGACTTGATAAGTAAATATATTGCATTTATAGGAGTTCCTGCGACGTGAGGTGAAGCCGAAGACACAGGATGAACTGGTCAGGGGAATCCTCCACTTTTGGAACACAGTAACAGTAGAGAAATGCAGGAGATACATTCGACATCTGAGAAAAGTTCTTCCTCGGATGATTGAACTTCGAGGTGATGCAACGGGATACTGAATTTTCAGGGCAACTGTGTATACGTGTGACATTGTGATATTACTTGTTATGCCTTCCAAGTTTGTAGCTGGCGATGTCATATACTTTTCAGCATACACACTATTATACATTTTGATTCACTTATATGTACGGAACTTGTTATGGTGGATAGCCCCTTCCAAGTCTGTAACCTACATAATACTTATGTACGTAACTTATGGTGGATAGCCCTTCCAAGTCTGTAACCTACATTATACTTTTCAGCATATGCACTACAGGTATTATAACATTCACTTTAGTAACTTGTTATGGTAGATAGCCACATCAAATTTGTGGATTGTATCACTCATGTTTTTTTTTTGCTATAGCTTGTTGCTGTTGTATCCGCAGATAATTTTTTTTCAATGATTGAAATTAAATTGTACATTATTAACATAACCACAAAGGGTATAGCAACTTACAGGTACGGAGTGATGTGTACCTGTATATAGCAATGTACCAAAGAAGTAGTCAATTTAGAGCTACATTATAGACTGACCAATTATTGATAGTAAAAAGCACACTGATGTAAGGTTCCCCAGGCAACCTTGCAAGAAAGGGGGTGGAGCTGCCAGCTTTTGCTGGGGGGGAGATGGCCTAGCTAAAAGACATTTCCTCTCAAGGCTTGCAACAGAGACAGACACCATTTGTGGGCACAGAAGAGGTAGTGACTATCTCAGGGGGCATTCCACCACTAGCAAACAGTGCAGAGTCAAACAACCAGAACACAACTACAGTATTAAGGAAAAAGGAGGATATAATATTATAGATAATACTCAGGGGGCATTCCACCACTGAGGCTGTGATATAGCAGCAATACTAATGTTGTACATGGATGACTGTACTGAAAAAGTTAATGTCGACTCCAGTCGATTTTACCAGCAGGATTCTTGTAATCCACAATATTCTTCCACCGCCGCACGTCATTCAGCCGGTACTCACGGCGCATAAAAATATAGTCTGCGGCAGTTGCCATCTCATCAAACCCTTCCCCCCCCTGGGTCAGGGGCATCTGACAACAGGGGCAGCGGCCGGCGGACATTCCAGCACGGCACTGCTTGTGGACATCTGCCCCACAACAAGGCAGTTGGTTTGCCTTCGCCAGGCAGTAAGACTCAACTGGTCTTCCAGGATGAGTGACCGGCTTCCGGCACACTATGCATAACAGAATCGTGAATGACTGTTCGCAGACAGCACATGAATGGCTATCCATCACGATGCACTTGGAGTGCACCTGCCGGTGGCAACAGAGGGTGGTCTCGACTATAGTCTTCGCTGGTGGACAAGCGGCAAGGGGTTGGCGGCATTTCCCACACAGCCCCGGTACTCTTCCTCCATGGTGTTTGCTGATACGGTATCGATCTCTGATGCAACGCCGGACATCCCTGATACTGTTTGTGTTCGTAATGTGTGCCACAGGGACATCGAGCTTCTCCGCCATTAGGGTGACAAAGCTGTCTACCCCAACAAGGTCTGCCAGTCTGAGTAGGCTGTCGGTGGTCTTCCGGGAAGGAATACTCCTCCATACTGTGGAACTCCGGCCAGGATGGGAGGTCATATCCATCACCATCCTGTGCCCACCTTGTGCTGGTCAGGGCCTCAAAATACGGAATCTTTTGTAACAGCCTTCGTGGCACAAACTCTGTCTCACCTCTGAGGCAAAGACGGACCTAAAAACAATTGAAATAATGAGTGACATTAATGCAAAGGATTTTAGATTTCTGTGCATGACAATGACACAGTTGATACATTAACATACTTATTTCAATCACTACTACTTGTGCACACTGTAAATCAAAGCAATATATCTGTACACCTTTTACCATTATGATGTAATGAGGGGTAAAAGTATACTGGAGAACGTGTAAACAAGCATGTTCCTATATTTTCATACAAGCATATTATACCAATACGCATGTTCCCTTGTATTTTCTCCATAAAGTGTCCACTTTTACCCCCATTACATCATAATGGTTAAAGCCCGAAAGATCTATCGTTTGCGTCAAAATATTGAGTGTGCTACAGAGAAAGAAGAGCTGCCAAAACTATAAAAGACATGCTGCAGAATACTGAAGGCAAAGGTAGTATGAGTCACCAGAAGTTAGGGAGGGTGTTTAGAGAGACAGCAAGTACAACAGCCTTCAGCAAAGTATGATTGACAGAGGACACAGAACAAGTACTAACTGGAGTGTAATTAGCAAACAGCAGCCAGGAGAGCAGAGAGAGACCTAGTCTCGTGCCCAGACCGGAAAAGCGCCTGGCGACGTTGCACAGGATGCTCGGTCTTCATTAAAAAGTACCAGCTAATCGCTATTTCGTCAGGAATTTCAAATGAACCAATGAGATTGTAGAAAATGCAATTTTCTGTTATAACACGTGTTAGTCATCAAGCAAGTATTCGAGAAAGATGAAGAGTGAAATGACTACTTGTACTGTGCGATAAGAGACGTATCTAGTGACGCGGATTGGCATATCGATTCCGAGAACTGAGCTAGGAGTTATTGTTCTGAGCGTCGTCCAGAAAGTGGGTTGTGACCGTGCTACGATGACCAGAAGAAGGCAATGCAAGCGTTTGTGCTTGGAAAGGATGTATTTGTACAAACAAAGAGTGGCTGTCAAAATATTGAGTGTGCTACAGAGAAAGGTCTTCACGAATTGAACAAAGAACTTGAATTCCATGCATGCCGGTAGCTCACTCTTTACAGCCATTTTACACAATTTTATGCTGCTCACTATTTAGCCATGCATCTGCTGAGCTAGCTAGCATAATTTCTCACTATGCGGAAATAAGATTTACGGTTCCCAATTACGTATCTGCTAAACTATAAATATTTAATGAAACCAGAGGATATTGCTGAACAACGCCAGACTGTTCGACGGAGGTGGGCGTGGTCTGGGCAGACTATATTTTAAAGCTGAACTCCAGAGCATACAAAGTGAGGCAGTCAGGTAAGGTTGTATTTCTAGCAGCTAACTTTTGGGAACACTAAAATTAACTTAGACCAACTTCTTACTTTTTCCTCGGCCTGGGGAGCTGGCGGTGGTGGAGATCCTGGATCCGACAACAAAGAAGTGAGCTTCATACGTGATGAAGGATCCATCGGATTCAAGTCAAACACACGGCATAATCTATGAACAGATGAATGAAAAAGGCTGTAATTACAACCTGTGTATCTATACTCATAATAAAGTGGAACTTGTACTGACAATCAGAGGCATTGGCATACACCATGCATACGTAATTAGTGATGAAAGTCTTGCCAAGGCTTGACACCTCAATGATTATATTATACTGTACTTACCCCAAGTAAACATGATCTAGTGGTATGCTCGAAGGCCCCTCTCCAGCGGTGTCAAACACGGTGGCTGAATCCTACAGGCAAAGAGAACTCCTACTATAACTGTTGCACGCACACACAACTAACACATACAATCACATGACACCATCTTACATCACTAATGTTTGAGCTACTAAGGCTCCACATAGCTATGGTGTGCTGGTCATGCAAAAAAATACCAACCTGGTACGTGTCTGCTGGTGGTGGCTCGTCGGACACCCGAACAGAGGGCAAAGTAGATCGAGGCGGCGAAGGCCCCTCTCCAGCGGTGTCAAACACGGCGGCTGAATCCTACAGGCAAGGTGAACTCCTACTGTAACTGTCGCACACACAACTAACAGATACAATCACATGACACCATCTTACATCACTAATGTTTGAGTTACTAAGGCTCCACATAGCTATGGTGTGCTGGTCATGCAAAAAATACCAACCTGGTACGTGTCTGCTGGTGGTGGCTCGTCGGACACCCGAACAGAGGGCAAAGTAGATCGAGGCGGCAAAGGCCCCTCTCCAGCGGTGTCAAACACGGGAGCTGAATCCTACAGGCAAGGTGAACTCCTACTGTAACTGTCGCACACACAACTAACAGATACAATCACATGACACCATCTTACATCACTAATGTTTGAGTTACTAAGGCTCCACATAGCTATGGTGTGCTGGTCATGCAAAAAATACCAACCTGGTACGTGTCTGCTGGTGGTGGCTCGTCGGACACCCGAACAGAGGGCAAAGTAGATCGAGGCGGCGAAGGCCCCTCTCCAGCGGTGTCAAACACGGCGGCTGAATCCTACAGGCAAGGTGAACTCCTACTGTAACTGTCGCACACACAACTAACAGATACAATCACATGACACCATCTTACATCACTAATGTTTGAGTTACTAAGGCTCCACATAGCTATGGTGTGCTGGTCATGCAAAAAATACCAACCTGGTACGTGTCTGCTGGTGGTGGCTCGTCGGACACCCGAACAGAGGGCAAAGTAGATCGAGGCGGCGAAGGCCCCTCTCCAGCGGTGTCAAACACGGCGGCTGAATCCTACAGGCAAAGAGAACTCCTACTGTAACTGTCGCACACACAACTAACACATACAATCACATGACACCATCTTACATCACTAATGTTTGAGTTACTAAGGCTCCACATAGCTATGGTGTGCTGGTCATGCAAAAAATACCAACCTGGCACGTGTCTGCTGGTGGTGGCTCGTCGGACACCCGAACAGAGGGCAAAGTAGATCGAGGCGGCGAAGGCCCCTCTCCAGCGGTGTCAAACACGGCGGCTGAATCCTACAGGCAAAGAGAACTCCTACTGTAACTGTCGCACACACAACTAACACATACAATCACATGACACCATCTTACATCACTAATGTTTGAGTTACTAAGGCTCCACATAGCTATGGTGTGCTGGTCATGCAAAAAATACCAACCTGGTACGTGTCTGCTGGTGGTGGCTCGTCGGACACCCGAACAGAGGGCAAAGTAGATCGAGGCGGCGAAGGCCCCTCTCCAGCGGTGTCAAACACGGCGGCTGAATCCTACAGGCAAAGAGAACTCCTACTGTAACTGTCGCACACACAACTAACACATACAATCACATGACACCATCTTACATCACTAATGTTTGAGTTACTAAGGCTCCACATAGCTATGGTGTGCTGGTCATGCAAAAAATACCAACCTGGTACGTGTCTGCTGGTGGTGGCTCGTCGGACACCCGAACAGAGGGCAAAGTAGATCGAGGCGGCGAAGGCCCCTCTCCAGCGGTGTCAAACACGGCGGCTGAATCCTACAGGCAAAGAGAACTCCTACTGTAACTGTCGCACACACAACTAACACATACAATCACATGACACCATCTTACATCACTAATGTTTGAGTTACTAAGGCTCCACATAGCTATGGTGTGCTGGTCATGCAAAAAATACCAACCTGGCACGTGTCTGCTGGTGGTGGCTCGTCGGACACCCGAACAGAGGGCAAAGTAGATCGAGGCGGCGAAGGCCCCTCTCCAGCGGTGTCAAACACGGCGGCTGAATCCTACAGGCAAAGAGAACTCCTACTGTAACTGTCGCACACACAACTAACACATACAATCACATGACACCATCTTACATCACTAATGTTTGCGATGCTAAGGCTCCACAAAGTCACACATAAAATAACAACCATAACAAAAATACTGTGGGAATTTTTTCAAAATTTAATCTTTTGCGTGGTCAGTGGCACGCTCCTACTCTTTCTTCCACTTTCTCATGTCATTATGTGCTCCTGTATACACACATGCACAGAACTAATCAACCTTGACTACATGTAAATACCAACCTTGAATAGGCTAGCAGGTGACTCATCCTCTGCCAATGTCTGAGACACAGCTGGAACCTGAATAAACAGATTAATCAACACTCACAGTGTAAATTAGAATACATAATGTGTTAACTACATATAAATTTGAGACATGGCTGCTGGAACCCCAAACTTTCACACTCTGCCAATCAGGAAGTGTGCAGGTGTAAAGAGCAAATCTAAATACAAAAAGGGTGCTTGATCCAAATATACGTACATGCTACACATCCTGGTCTTATGCAAAATCATACCAAAAAAAACGAGCATACAGTACATGTACATAGCAAAATTGTTTATGCTTATTGCAGAGCCAGAAGAGTAGCTGAAGTTTCCGTTCAAGACAAAGTCAGAGCGTTTGAATATCACCGTAACAGCCTGGCTATAAGGTGCAATCTACAGTCTAGCTCTGTACCAACACTTTGTTTCAAGCGCTACAACCACGCACACACGAAAAAAGCTGCTAGTGAAACACACACCACTCTACAGTTGCAAACATGTGTAAATATTATCTTGCACGTCTGATTACAAACAGGGCTGCCAGCTTAATGTAAACACATACGTTGCAAACCTACACCAGCAGAAGTATCCTACTGATACATGACAACAAAAATTACTACTACATGTATAGCTACTTGAACAGATAAATCAGGAGTTTAGCATTAAAAGTTGGGCATGAGAAAAAAAATGCATAAATGTGGACAGGAGCCCACAAGCACGCCAAAGCCAACGGGGTTATGGGCTCCTGATGTGGGTCTGCCAAAAAAAAAAACAGCAAAAAAAACAACAAACAAAAACGTGCTGCACTTCCACTGTGCAAAGTACTGGTACAAATGCTAGGTCCTGCAATACAATAGAGCGTTTTCATTGACATCATCTTACGTCATTTGCATCTAACAACTGTTGCTAGGGTGCCATCTTGGTGGGCAGCAAATAGCGGCATGATGCACATAAGGACAGGAAGTAGCTCTCGTACTGACAGTATAGACAGCAGATTCACTCAATTTATACCATCTGAAAACTGATTCACAGCAATAGTTGAGGCGCCGAACGCGTAAGTTCCAAGCAGCTGTTGATTCTGAGATCGCTGTATAACGTACTATTCTAGCTTCCATTTATCGCCCACGCATGGTGGGCAAAAACGGACATACACGGAAAATGACACGGTCGTCATGCAGGATGTCACGTGAAAACTCTCTATAGCAAAGCATGCCACTCTGTGCACATAGAAAGTAGCTAAATATGCACTGTACAACAGCTCAAAGCAAAGAAAGCGTAAGCAGTCTTGAGCAAGCACTGTGAGTACAAAGACTGTACTTGCTGAAAAAACAAACCAGCAGGTGAGTATTAAACGTGGACCTTAGTCCAAAACTAGCTCTAGCTAGCAGTACAAGTACACTACACTTGCAGAACCAGAAGAGTAGCTGAAGTTTTCGTCCAAGACAAAG
The DNA here is from genome assembly GCA_963921505.1 of Phakellia ventilabrum. NCBI lineage: Eukaryota > Metazoa > Porifera > Demospongiae > Axinellida > Axinellidae > Phakellia > Phakellia ventilabrum. The sequence goes on along the minus strand of OY997396.1, from coordinate 3,780,541 downwards.
TCAGAGCCTGGCCTATGAGGTGCGATGCACAGTCTAGCTCTGTACCAACAGCTTTGTTTCAAGCGCTACAACCTCTAAAGAAGTAGCTTGCCCTATCGCTAGCTAAATTAAATATCAAAATGCCTAGACAACCACGCTCACGAAAAAAGCTGCTAGTGAAACACACACTACTCTACAGTCGCAAACATGTATAAATATAAGATTACCTCGCACGTCCGATCACGAACAGGGCTGCCAGCTTGCAAATCTGCACCAGCAGAAGTATCCTGCAGATAATGACAATAAAAATTAGTACTACATGTATAGCCAGTACTTAAACAGATAAATTAAGACACACACCTTGCATGTTGGGCAACTGCGCTGCTTGCTTCTGCGGACTTTCGCCAAACCGTTCCCCATCGTCACCACAGAACTGCACCACGTATCGCCGGAAAAAAATGTGCGCAGAACGTCTGTAGTTGCGCTTTAAAAATACCCGTGCCACGTGTAACCTACAGACACTGTACAATGATTGGTCAATGGAATAGTAGGCGTAGCCGTACACGGAAGTTGAGGACAAAATACCGGCGTATACGGAGACATGCCCGACATAGTATGCGAACGAAGTTTTCAAACGTCATAACCCATTTTTGAACTTGTCAGTGAGTTGTGAAAAAAAAATTGCTGAAAAAATGTACAACCACAGACTTACAACCAAAGCATTAACATTGTGAGTTCTTGAAAGTATACAAGTATTGCATAATAAAAAAAAGAACACCAAATCAATGGCTGACATTGAACACCAAAACAGTACAACTCAGCCAAAAGTATAACTGAAGTAAACTTAAATGGCTAGCATCCAATTAATACCAGATAAGTAAAAAATCAAGGCTAGCAACACCAAAAGTACAACTAGGGCTGGCATCCAACACACAAAAGTACAAACTAGAGCTAGCACCAAACACCAAAAGTACAAACTAGAGCTGGCATCCAACACACAAAAGTACAAACTAGGGCTGGCATCCAACACACAAAAGTACAAACTAGGGCTGGCATCAAACACCAAAAGTACAAACTAGGGCTGGCATCCAACACCAAAATTATAAAGTAAAGTTAAAGGCTAGCATCCAATTAACACCAAAAAGTACAAATAGTGAAACTCAAGGGCTGGCATCCAACACTAAAAGTATATAGTAAAAACCCAAAAGGGCTGGCAACCAACACTAAAAGTATACCAAAAGGGCTGGCATCCAACACTAAAAGTATAAAGCAAAAACTCAGAGGGACCAAAAGTACAAACAAAGGCTGGCATCCAACACCAAAAGAGTTAGTTTGAAGTGACAGGAACTATTAAACCTTTTACCAGTTTTACACCTGCTTCTTTTCTAACGCGCTTACATAAGCTGCCAAGTGCAGTCTTGCATATTGGCCACACATCCTTGATAAATTCTTCCTTTCCAATTTCTGGATAAACTTTGGCTTGTAAAACTTTTTGCATCAGCTGTACCTTATCAGTGTCAAAAGGTGATGCTTTACCTTTCCCAGTTACTCTAGATTTCATTAAAACATCAGTAGTAAATATACTCTCACGAGCCAGTTTGACTGCCAGTGCCCCTATATTGGCTGGGTTACAAAGTTCAGGATAGTCTTGAAAAACTTCATCCGAACTCTTGAATGGTTTTGTACATTTCGGGTCAACACTTGCAGTATTGCTGCATCTATCACTCAGCAGTGGAGATCTACCAGGAAGGCTTCCGTCACCTGGAGTCTGTATGGGAGATGTAGAGGAACCAGGGAGGGACGGCAGTTGTTCAGCGGAAACAATAGACTGTCCAATAAATGGCTGTGACAATTCAGTGGAAGAATGCTTCATGCATGCTGGGAGGCTTCCATCACCAATAAATAATTGACGGCTTGTTACACCTGCACCACCACTTTCCATCTGAAGAAAGCTACTGGGCTGGATTGTCTGTATTTGTATTGGGAGGCTTCCATCACCAACAAACTGATGGCTTGTTATACCAGTTTCAATCTCAAGAACGCTACTGGGCTGGTTTGTCTGTGGGAGGCTTCCATCACCAACGAACTGACGGCTTGTTATACCAGTTTCAATCTCAAGAACGCTACTGGGCTGGTTTGTCTGTGGGAGGCTTCCATCACCAACGAACTGACGGCTTGTTACCCCACTGTCCATCTGACTAGAAAAGCTACTAGGCTGATTTGTCTGTGTTTGTGCTGCAGCTATAGGTTCCTCTACAGAAGGGACATCATCAAGATCATCTAACAGGCTACTCAAAGCATCGTCAAAGCTGGCATCGTCTTTAAAAGAGTAAGATGGGTTTCTGGCACCTTTGGAACAAAGACGCAATGAAGGAGGACAACTTGGTGACCTGAATGCATGAGGTCTAGTGAGTAGCTGTACAGGTGATGAGAGATACCTCGGAGATGGGAATGAAGATGGGGGTGATATTGGATAACCTCTGGGCTGGTCTGGCCTTTCACTAAGATATACTTGGTGTCGAATAACCTCAGAAACTTGACTCTGCATTGTAAATAGTTGCTTCTGAATTTGGGTTTGCTTTTCTATCATCAGTGAGAGTTGCTGCTGAATGCGAGTTTGATTCTGTTGAAGTTGAGTTTGATTCCGTTGAAATTCAGCCCGGTTCCGCTGATGTTCAGCTTGATTCCGTTGATATTCAGCTTGATGTTCAGCTTGATTCCGCTGAAGTTCAGCCTGGTTCCGTTGAAGTTCAGTCTGGTTCTGTTGATATTCAGCTTGATATTCAGCTTGATGTTCAGCTTGATTCCGTTGAAGTTCAGCCTAATTCCACTGAAGTTCAGCTAGATTATGTTGAAGTTGATTCAGTTGAAATCGAACTTCTTGTTGCTGCTGCTGTTGTCCCAGCTCGTTCTGTACTCTATTTAGAGAGCGCTGCATGGTTGTTATTGTTCTCTCCTGCTGAAGCTGTGCTATTGAATTGCTGAGTGTTACCACCAGATTGGAGCACCCTATATAAAAGGAACAGGAAGTAACCATATAATCAGAGCTGGTGTGTTCAAAATGCACATATGTGTGCTCTGTTCTAGCAGACAGCCAGTTCTGTTTGCATAGCACAACAACTGTGCAGGCTCATTACTCAAATGCTTTTTTGCCTAGTTAGGTGAGGTGTGATGTGGATTACATTACACAGTAGACCTTTGATGCACCTCAGATAAGACCATTCCCTTTCCACAGCACAACTGTGAAAGCATATGGGGTGGGAAATTCTCAGGATGGGTATCAGCCACAATTTGTTTTTGCCTGGACCAACAGCAGGCCTGAGGATAAAATATACTTATGCCACCTTTAGTGTTGCAGGATATTCCCAACTTTACTACCTATTATTCTAGTGCATTTGAGAATTAACATAAATGACGTAACATTATCAACATATATAAATATAGCAACCAAATTCCTTCAATACATTATGATAATGGGGGTAAAAAGTGAGCACTAAATGGAGAAAATACAGGCATGTTCTTGTTTTCATACAAGAAAACTACATCAAAGCACATGTTCTCGTGTATTTTCTCCATTTAGTGCTCACTTTTACCCCCATAATGGTAAAGGGTCTATAGCATTTGAAACTACTGACATGCATTTCTGCAATGGATCTTTACCGTAATGGGGCGAAGGGGGGTAAAAGTGGCACTAAATGGAGAAAATACACAGAAATGTGTAAATAAGCATGTTCTTATGTTTTCATACAAAAAACGACTAGGTTTTAATGTTGCCGAAATTAAAATTTGGCGTTTTAACTGTCGTAAGCTTATGACATAAAAACTACATCAAAACACATGTTCTCGTGCAAGTTCTCCAATTAGTGCTCACCTTTACCCCCCCCATTACATCATAATGGTAAAAGGTCCATATACGAGTCAAGATTCTTCCCTATTATGCACGTTAATTTCCCAGAAAACTCAGAAAACTGTATCACTAATGACTATTCCCGTGTAACGAAATGGTCACATTTGGGAACAAATTCACTAATGTTTTCATGACAACAAACTGTAAGCAGGCTTACGCCTTAATTTAGTGCTGGTTTTTTGCCAGGTAGAGGCTTAGTAAGTGATTGGTAGCTCAAATTTTTGATCCCATTTGCCACTGAGAAGCCTAGAAAGCCAGACCTGCGCTCAAAAACCCAGCCACTGTCAGGAGAGGGTGCTTTTGAATTTTTGTGGTAAGCCGTAGCAGATATAGAAAATTACACCTATTCTTGACTGGCTAGAAAGCCTTTTTAGCTGCAGAAACTCATAATCAGGATGATTTCTAGCTTGTCATGTGACTAAGATCATTCACGGATACACCCTTTGTGCAAATTTATTTGGAGTAGACACCAGGTAACGTGCTCTTTCCCCCTCCCACTGTGCCGGGAACCAGGCCATATGCGCATATACAGCCTCCTCTGCTGCTAGATATTATACATCCCGAGGACGGATATTGTATATCCTGAGAATTAGCAATTTAGCTCAAGGCCTCACAAGAAAAACGAAGCTCTAAGCAGATCCAGAGGAAGTCAGACAAGGTTGACCTTCCCTAATCAGGTCTCAATCCTATCTAGAGATAGCCCACCAACCCATATACTGTCACATCCTACTTCCAACCTATTACATTCTTGTACATGTAATCCCCGCCCCCGCCCCCCCCCCCCTTTTTTTTCTTGCATACCCTAAAACAAAGGCAGGGTAGACTCGTATGTAGCTTTTGTAGAATGCTCTGATCCTGCCACCTGTAACACTCACACAAGTCACGCTATACTTAGTTTTAATTGCTCTAAGTTTTGTTCAGCTACGGTTGTCAGACTGCGTAACTGGAGTCTAAATTTAGCTCCTCTAAAGCACAGAAACCCTTCTAGCTGAAGGCTCTCCCTTCCCTTAAAAACCTACCTAAAAACCAAAGTAGTCTTTTCTGGAAGGAGTATTAAAATTTAATCATGCCTTGACATACCTTGACTAGAGGATAGCTGTTGCAGTTGAGAGGATAATACCCACGACGCGGTTTCAGTTCCTTCAGTTCCTTTTCGTGAGGATGGGGAGCCCGAGGAGCCACCACCATGGACACCTTCACCCACAGTAAAAAGGTTACCTGTGAAGCCAATTGAAGCATTATCACTTTATGGCCTCACACAAACACAGATACACAACAATAAATGCCCACTACCAGATGCTTACTACAAGTAACCATGTTTACTTTGCTCGCTTCATCTACTTGCTTTGCTCACTGCACTCGCTTCGCCCGATTCAGACTCACTTCACTTGCTGGAGGCATCTGTCAGGCTGTAGGCCAAAGTCACCTAGTAGTACGTATACTTGCTTCACTCATTTCTCTGGTACCTGCTTGCTTCACTCGTAACTCTCAAAGGCATCTATCAGGCTGTAAATCAAAGTTGAGGTCGATGTCCGGAGCATTAGATGACGTACCCCTTCTTGTGGATTTTCGTACATTCGTGCATGATTGAATGTCATGTCCGTGACGGACAGAGTGGTATGCTCAGCAGACACAGCTGTTCAGCCATTTTTAACACATCCCAATAGGTTGTGATTATTAAAGGCAAAGGGAAGTCTATGATCAGGCTGTAGTAAAAGGCTCAGCACCCTGCTGAATAGGTTGTAGTTATTAACGGCAAAGGGGTCATGGAGTAGTCATGTACAGAAGGTAATTGATAATGGGAAGAAAAAGTTTAATCATGGTTGCTCCAGGTTTGTGTAATAGGAATATCAGTACCGTTGCAAGGAGATTATTGTTAGTTTCAGTACTTCGTCCTACTTTAGAATACGGTAGTGAAGTGTGGGCTTTGTAATAAACGGCAGGCAGCTTCCTTAGAATCCATTCAGCTAGGAGCAGCTAAGAAGATACTTGGCTGCTCTTCCAAAACGTGTAATGAAGCGGTAAGGGGAGATATGGGGTTAGAGTCCTTGAAAGGGAGGAGGGATAGAAGCAAACTTAAGTGGTGGTATAAAGTCAATAAGTTTGATAATGAGCGGTATCCTAGAGTACTATTAGATGCTGAGTGGGAAGTGAAACCATGTAGAGGTAGGCAGAGGAAAACTTGGATGAAAGTAATTAATGAATTGCTGCTGCAGTTAGATTTAGATAGCCAAGAGGTATTAGCTGCAGATAATATTAATTTGTTTTTAGATACGGTAGACGAAGCGTTGAGGGATAGAGAATACAAGGACTTTAATGACAGCTTGAATACTAAAGTTAAGTTGAATCTGTACAAGTCTTTCTGTAAGGAAATAGAATTCAAGAATTATTTGCAGGGGGTAGGTGATCCGGGTACAAGATTATTGTTTAAGTTTCGGTCAGGTACGAACGGTCTGAATGAAGAGTTAGGAAGACATAGGGGTAAAAATGATGATAGGCAGTGTAAATTATGCAGGGGTGAATGTGAGAGTGTGGTACATGTTCTCTGGGAGTGTCCAGCATATGACAGCATTAGAAATAATTTCATGGTTGAATTAGAAAATCTATTGGGGGGGGGGTTGGGGAGTTTAGTACACTTGATAATTTTAATAAGGCAAGTTTTATTTTAGGGTTTGAGAATTGGAACAGGGATGATTTTAAAGCATTATTAAAGCTAGTTAAGAGCTTTGTATTACTGATATGGGAGACTAGGAAGAAGGAATTGTATGGTGATCAGGATTGTGTGGTCTCTGGTTGTTCTTGCTCTTGTCCTCTGACTGGAGGTCTTACAAGCTCCGCCTGCGTCTGTGGGTGCGTGGTCAATGGCGTAAGCGCTACGGCAGCAACATGAGTATATTATTATTATTATTATTGGAATTCTACGAAGACCTGAGCAGGGCGGCTCGAAAAGTTTTCGCCGAGACGACTTACCGTTTGCGAGATATGGCTCGGTTTAGTCGCTTGGTTGGTAGAAAACCACCCGAATTTTGGGTAGAAATTTCTGTCACTCGCTTCCCCAGGCATACAGCGACGAAGTCGCTTCGAGCCGCCCTCAAGTAAGTTGAATATTATCCGTACGTGTTGAGAAGTTGTACCGATAATCCTCACTGAAGACAACATCTGACGCCAAAAATCACGAACTTTGTCGCTGCCGCCCGCCCTAGTAAGTTGTACACAAGAATAAATACTATACTGGCTAGAAGGTACTCATAGTACTGTTATATGTCGCTTGTATTGCGTTGTTGTAGCTAGTTCCTGTACGGAGAAAAGAACGGTAATATGTTTCATGAATATTAATGAGCAAATAATATCCCGTAACCTTAACTGTTTAGTACTTCGATTATGCCCAGTGATAGTGCACTCGCTCATCTCTTGTCTCCCAAAGTACGTGAGTTTTGCTAGTGCTATTGCCACTTTACCTATGTCCTTTTGATTGCAATAATGCTGATAGGTCTTCAAAACTTCGCCAGGGGGTCTATACTTGGAAGGAGACACGTACTTTCTGGCTCCTGACATGCTACAAGGAGGAGTTTGAAATCTGGGAGAAGTCAGTGGTGGTGACGGCATGCGAAACACAGGTGGCGATGTCACAGGAGAGACCACTGGTGACGACGGTACATAGTGTGATAATGGCCGAGGCGGTGTATGCGCTTGCAATAGTAGTGGAATAAGTTCACTGGCGGAATCCTGCGCTTTACTGCTTACTGCCATTTGTGACTGAGGTGGCCCAACAATAGATGGCTGTGCAGTGGGCTCCAATATGGGCTTGACTTCTTCCTGGAGTAATGATGGCTGTGGGGATCGAAATTGTGGTGTGCTAGAAAATAAAGTGGAATCCAACGTTCTTTGTGATTCTGCAGCCACTGGAAAGGAAAATGAGCATCTAGAGGACTCGCAAATAGGGATGTTTCACTAATCGCTGGTGAACTCAATGGAAGTGGGGTTCCTTCTGATGAACTCAATGGCAGTGGTTCTGCATTTAGAGTAGAGTTACTGTCGAGATCGTCCGTACTCGGATGGTTACTTGGTACTTTTAGCATTCTCATGATGAATTCCTGATTATGCTGGACAGTTTGCACCTGATGCTCGAGACGACTAAGAATCTGCAACACACGGGGGTTGAAATTATCTTCTCTTGCTCCTAGTGAGAAATATAGAAGCATACATGTGGCTTTGCTGCTAGTTAATAGGTCTGCCTTAGCTAATACCAGGTCAGCTGACACCATAATATTATCTATACATTATTTTCTTTGATAAAGCAGTCACCTGTGTAATGCAGCCACATAGTCACCCCAAAGTAGTGCAAACTATAGTATAAGGTTACAAAGGCCAGGAAAACAGGATCTTTAGACAACCATCCATAGTCTGTAAAACACTTTCCATATAAGCCAAAGCTGCCTCCAACTAACCAGACAGGGAATACCACCAATGTTACAAACTCAGGTAGCTAGCTGTTGCAATGACAGCTACCTGCACGCATCCACTATAGTAGTATTAAGTAAATCAGAAGTCATAGCCGACCTTAAATCTACACATACATTTTTAAGCGGTCATTGGCGTTAATTGGGGCAACGAGACTGCCGAGAAAAGTGAGGCCAGGCTGCGTGTTTCAACAATCGTCTGTCTGAACTGAGATGCACAAATTTCATGCACTCATGGCTACGCTGGACGCACTGAGATATTCTACATGTTCTGAGAGATTCCCTGGTCTCAAGCTTCACTCACAGTCTAACAAGTGTCAAAACATTTACTGTACATGTACAACCACACCAACAACTGAACCCATCATAAAAAGTCAACACCTCATATATGCACACATTAGCACTATAATGTATATATTCCCAATAGCCTAAGTGGTTATTATCCTACCTAGTAACACTTAATTAACAAACATACTGAGTACACTTGTCAACTGAGTGTAGATACGTACAGCTGGGGCAAGCCTGAGCAAGCCCCAAACCTGACTGGGTCCCCATGCCTGGGTATAATATTCCACATTACGTATTCGAGGCATGTGGCAAAAATGGCTTCTCGATCGATCTGCAGAGTAGCTACCCAGCAGGTATTCTATACTCCACCTGTGCATAACATTATTGTTACGTAGAGCTACCGTGCAATATTATCCCGTATTGCACGGGAAAATACGCATGCGCAGTTGAACCGTAAATTTGAGTTTCGTAACTTGATTGGCTGAACAGTGGCCCATTTTTGCCAATTTTCACGCTGTCATATCTCGACAGCCATTAGCGAGACACGAATGATTCTTGGTACAGTGCATGTATGATCTGTGATCTAAAGGAATCCCACGCTAGACGTCTATAGCGCTCTCCGTTCCAGAGATACGCACCTCGGTAGCGTCGCCATTTTCGAGAAATTGCCGCGTGATCGCGAACTCCGCCCCATATCTTCCTCGTGGTTTGGCAGAATGACTTTATTTTCGAGTTATTACTACAGTAACGCCTCCTGTAAAAACCACCCACGTTTCATTGTTTTCTGAATTATACATGCCATTGTGAACTATCCTCGCTGTTTGTAAAATTATTGTGCAATGTTATGTGCATGTATTATCCAGCTATGGTCAATGTAGTACAGCTATATAGAATAAATCTCTTATTACACGCATTCCCGTGCAATACGGCATATTGCACTCTTGCAGGGAGTATTTTCACTCGTCCTTCGGACTCGTGAAAATACATCCCTGCACTCGTGCAATATTCTCCCGTATTGCACGGGAATGCGTGTAATAAGATATATAAAACATATCACTTGATCAATAATAAACTATTCGTACGGGGACAACCTTGTCACGCGGGTGGGAAATGGAAACTGGTAATCAATTTGCAATGGCCTTACATAATATCATGATTGTGGACATCATATGTGCAGAAAGTTCTAGTCATACATGAACATCCAAGAATATGCTCAGTAAATAGATCAAGTGCTAAACAACATAGCTGCATTGTTAGGCTGTCTAGAGTGTTATGCCTACCAGAAACAACTCATTTTCATCTTCCACTCCTTCCCGTCTCTTCCCCTGCCTCGCTACTGTCACCCCCCCCACCCCCCACAACTCCTACTTTGCCATCCATTTTTTACAGCTTGCTGGTGTAGGCTTATTACGTGGATATCCAAGCCTGTGATCTGTGCAAGGATATTTATTTTATTATCGATGTCTGCAGCTAAGCGATTATCTAATTTTGAAGTAAATTGATTTAAGGATTTCAATCAATATGCTGGTGGGTATCTGTCACAGTCCATGTGAGACAACGCTGCACACACTCAAAAACCACTCATATCATACTGGCATCCAGCAACTCTCTCCTACATACATGCACCTCTCTAGTGGGAAAATACAACTCCTATTTATACAACCAAAAAATAACACCTAAACTCATACAGACAAACGTACAACATACTACGCATACTCCACCATACACAAAGATACTATATACTGACACATTATACTGACACATTAGCTCATTTAACAGTATACTGATCTGTTACAGTATCGTACATACACTTCTCCATCCTTTTTCTTATTCTGACATCACCTCTGGAGTTATAATACATATCTGCCCACAGTTTAGCTTCTCTTCCCTCCTTCACCACCTTCCTCTACGTCGTAACTCTGTGTGAAGAAGAGCCAACATAAGTCAGTTACAAGTTTGTTAGTATTATACATTCATGCCTGCATACTCACCCAGTGCTTTGTAGATCTCTCCTGCTTCTTTTTCTTAACAGGAGTAGACATGCTTGCTCTTCTCTGAAAGAGTTTTCAGTATGTCCTGCTACCCTCTGTACAATATAGAATGGTGTAAAACTCTAACCAATATGTCCTAACTACATGTATGCAGGGAGGTAGCATAAACTAGTTCAAATCATGTCATCTGTGAATTTGTCACAGCCAATACTATGCACAATCTTCATGACCTTAGAATTATGGCAACTGTTGATTCTGTGAAGAGAAATACAAGTGCCTAATGGAACAAAAAATAATGTTGACACTTACGCCTCGAAAGGTTTCAGCTGATTTTCCTAGAATGCACATGGCATATTTTACTCTGCAGTAAAGAAATGCACAAAATATTTTATAATTATCAATAGTTTCACATGCATTCACACTACCTAGAGCAAGGTGGGCATCACTCGACGACACGCAAGCTGCTTCAGGGGGCATCCTCCACTGAAAACAGTGATACAAACCACAAACTAAGTATACATACAACAAACAGAACTCAAAAGTAGGGGGCATCCTACACTGAACACACTACATACAATAAAACCACACAAAAATTCACGGAGACTGGCTCGGGGGGCATTCCACCAAATAACAGTTAGGTATTTCTTGACCAATTGATTTAGCCTAGTAGGTGTGTGTAATCTACAATTCTCTTCCTGCGTCTATCATCATTCAAGCGGCGTTCTCTCCGCATATATAAATAATTCATTCCTCTGGCATCCTCATCATCAATTGGCTTCCCACCCTGCCTAAGTGGCACTGAGCAACAGCTGCATCTGCCGGTGGATAATCCTGCACGCCACTGTGCATGGCAGTTGGCGTCACAGCAAGGTAGCTGATGTGGCTTTGCATATAAATGGTAGGCTTCAGCTGGAGAACACTCCGGGTATGATATAGGATGTCAACAAACGACACACAAAAAGATGACAACGGACTGCTCGCAAATAGTACATGACAGTTCATCCTTTACTTGACAATCAGAATGTATCTGCTTTTGGCAGCATAGTGTTGTGGTGACCCTTGACCGCTCCGGTGGACAAGCCGCAAGGGGTCGGCGGCACTTCCTGCACAACCCCTCGAACTTCCTGCCACTCGCTGCACTCGCTTGGTAGCGATTTCTGATGATGGCTCGAACTGTCTTGATCGAGTTAGAGTTATTAATTGTGTTAGCCGGAACGTCCAACTTGGCCGCCATGAGGATGAGGTAGCCATCAACCCCCATTAGATCTGTGAGGCGAACCAAGCTGAACGCCCGGCTATGCTCCGGCGGTGCTGAGCATTCGAAAACACAATTAACTCCATAACTACACTCAAATCATGGAACTCTGAGACGGATAGTAACTCATATCTATCATGACTCCCCTCCGCCCACCTTGAAATTTACAATCAACTCAAAGACTCAACACACGTAAATTCGCAGCTAATAATGTGATGCATGTATATGTATTATTACATCCCAAAGGCTTGCTGTAAGGCTCAGTCTACAACACGACGACATGCTGTGATAACTACATACGTAGCCACATGTAAATACTAACCGGGCATGTGCCGAGAGAGGACTCAATGGCAGATTGAAGTGGGAATTAGCAGACTCAAGTAAAGACACTCAACTCACACAGTCAAGATATATTTCCACTAGTACTAGCATATTACATCCCAAAGGCTTGCTGTAAGGCTCAGTCTACAAGTACAAAGACATGATACTATAATTACATTCGTAGCCACAAGTAAATACTAACCTGGCACGGTCAGGAGAGGACTCCACGGTTAACTGAAGTGGGACACCATCATCAGTTGAAGCCCGGAACCTGATAATTCACACAATCAACTCAAAGACTCAACACGTAAATTTGCTGCAAATAATGTGATACATGTGTCTGAAGACTGTATTCCTGGGGGTGCTGCCACCACAGAAGCTTCAGTTTGTTGATGTTTCCTACATGGTTCGTCGGGCTGGCCATTATCAGACGACGCTACTGGGGATGCAGCCATCACAGTAGGTTCATTTCCATTTCTTCGCCGCTTCCCGCGTGGTTTGGAGTGAATTTCTTGACTGCCGCTACTGGTGAGGCTGCTGCTTGACGATACCGGTAGGCTCTCTTCTGGGGATGTAGTTTCTTCGATGTGTGCAGCCACCGCACTATCTGCTACTATGCCATACCAAGTTCGTGGCCCTTTGCCGCGTTTTATGATCACATTGTCTCCCGGTTTAAGTTCGGCTGCGGCAATTCCATGCACCAGTTTTCCATTTACACTAATGATTGTTTTTATCCGTTCGTAAAACAGCTTTCCATCGTATCTGGGAGAGTTGGTCCCCACACACTTGACGAATATTGTTGCCGTCAAACTATGCTACGTACGTGTAGCCTACTGCCAGTCGACACTACTATAGTACACTCGGCTACTACATAAGCACACAACTAGCTACATTGCAGACTAGCAGCCTGGAGGCTATGCAGAGTAGTCGACCCGATCCCGACCCCGTTCCAGCCGCAATCAATTGTGTGCTAAGCGACTTCTTTTGACGTCATTGCTGTCCGTGTTTGGCGCCATGGCAACCACTACGTACGTACCCTTCTCGAACCGACTTGACCTGGCCTGCATGGACTAGTACCCCGTGTACAATCGAATACGAGATTACGGAAAATATTGCGAAATAATAAGGCGCAACCGCGCAGTTCATAGCGCGGAATTGTACTTTCCTTTGTAAAATGTACGCGTACTTACGTTTTTTTATCGCAATATTTATGCAGTAATTGCGCACACAGCTTCGTACGTAATTCACACGAATATGCATAAATACGCACAGCGTACGAGATTAATATGCGCGCGCGCTTGCACACTATTGCAGCACACTATATATATTTTTATTACGATATGTAGTTGAGAAGATCCTCCAAGATATCAAAGTGCAGGTTAGTCAGATAGTATCTATGATGTTACAAATATAACCTCTCAAAGTACTTCACATTCAGCTACACAATACTCAAAAATCTCTCCAAGTACTTCACATTAGCTACCAAAGTGCAGGTTAATATATAGTCTGTTACAAAGATAGATAGTACAACAAACAAGACTCATATAATCCCTCGAAGTACTTCACATTCAGCTACACAAGACTCAACAACTCTCAGAGTACTTCACATTAGCTACCAAAGTGCAGGTTAATCTGTTTCAAACATAGTTAGTCTGTTACTGTCACTGATCACCGCGACTCTGCAGGACTCAAATAACACTTGACCAACACATTCATGAAACTGGCAACACGATACCCTCTTGGGCACACAAAAAAAACAGCTAAATATAAGATAAACAAAATAACTATCAATAGCACCTTTAACGGAGTTTCTGAACACGAGACAAACCATGTCCATAAGACCATGACCTGAGCCATACGGAGTGTATGAACTGGGAATGGCCGAGGCATGGTTGCAATAGGATAATTTGGGCTAGAATAAGCTACTAAGGTGCATTGACTGACGATACCAGCGTGGGAGTCTCGAGGTATGCCCGAGTGCCAACTGGCGTCATCAGTGTGGAGAACCAATGAATACACCCGTGCTAGAGCTGTGAAGCAAGGATTCCCCCAATGCTATAACAACGAACCGTTAGCTAACGTGGGGTGGGTGGAACGGAAAACGAGAGCTGCTGCTACTACACTGAGTTGATAGGCAGACACGAGGTGGAACGCCAACTGCGCATGCGCACGGAGTAATTGCTACTGAGTGCAATGAGCCTGATAAAGGGGGAAGACCCCTGCCAATGTTTGACCCGTGTTCTTCCGTTAACTTCAGTTTATGCTCAATCATAAACACCATTTAACACTAACACATCTCTGCAAGAATGCATATAAATAGTTCAGTACAAAGACAGTTCAAAGTATAGTGACCATATCCCATATTAACGGGTCCGTCACAGTTACAAACATATCTATGAGTCTCTCATCCCCCTGCACTTCACATTTAGCTTGTGGTGCAGGATGCAATCCCTGCGCTTTCCCTGCTCAGCAGGGGAGACAGGATATCTGTAGTTGATCTGTACAAATGAAATAATATTAATAATCTTCGGAAACAAATACTTCATCTGAGAACTGCATGAGTTTTAGATGAGCATGGTAGGTATCAGGTAGCACCATAACTCCATTCCTAATATATTCATGCATTAAAGTGCTTAGCTTCTTATATTTTATCGCCAGGACTTTGTCCGGATCGAGCTGTCGAACTCCAGGTTTCCTGGGCTTTGTGCAATTTCCTGTAGCTAGTTCTCTCGGGTCAAACAGCGCTAGTAGTAGATTGACAGCTAATTTGTCTGCATCATGTGATGCGACCTCAGCTGCACTGATTCGTGATGCATTTGTATCTGGGATCCATATTTTTAGCCTCAAATGCGAATGTGTCGATGGATCCCCAAGCCACATACCTGCCAAGATACATGTATAGACAACATAATGTAATATACCACCGGTAGCAGGCTCTAGTGCTAAACAATAGATCAATGTAGTATCTATTGTGTAATTTTGCGTGGCTGATTCTCAGAAAATAGTGTAGATAGAGACATAGTTTACCTGGATATCAGTCGTTTTTTGTACCTGCTCCAGCTTCTCTGTTCAGCTATTATTTGCGCGACTAACTGACTTGCGAAAATAGTCGCTCCCGTGCAACCCCAGCATCCCGCGTGCAACCTGGGGTGTAATGTAGCCTCGCGTGCCAGCCCCCTTCCAAGTCGTCAGAATGACGGCGCTTATTCTCCTTGTTAGCCATTTGCAGCATAGATAGCACACGCGGAGCTACCTACTAGATAATATACTGCTACCACTCGCTGCTTGTAGCTATCTGTACTACTAACCACTAGGCACTTTTAGAAACTAACCAATGAAATCACTGTTGTCTAGGAAACTGTGAAGTCGAACAGCTGTACACATAAAACATGTAGTATCTATTGTGTAATTTTGCATGTATTGTGTGGCTGATTCTCAGAAAATAGTGTAGATAGAGACATAGTTTACCTGGATATCAGTCGTTTTTTGTACCTGCTCCAGCTTCTCTGTTCAGCTATTATTTGCGCGACTAACTGACTCGTGAAAATAGTCGCCCCCGTGCAACCCCAGCATCCCGCGTGCAACCTGGGGTGTAATGTAGCCTCGCGTGCCCCTTCCACAGAAGGACTTAAGGGGGCTGGCACGCGAGACTAGGAGTCAACACCGCCCATGAGGACCGTCATGACATGTGCTGCCACGATGACGGGGAGGTCCTCGTCCGCATGGCCTGTGTTCTTTGCTGACAATGTTTGCAATGTCTTCATTGGAGAGATCCTCAACTTTCAGCCCAACGTAGTCAACTCCTCTGTAGGAGTACACGTCATTGCCATCGACCTTTCTCGCAAAGATTGCATGCGGGGAGGCAATGCGGTGGCCCGAAGGTAGGTTTTCTACTGGGGGGATGGTGACACGGGGCGCAGAGCTGCAGTCTTCAGGGTCAGCTTGCAAGAGTGTTAACATGCAACCTGCTTTAGGGGGCATCTTCCACTGAACACACTACATACTATAAAACCACACAAAAGTTCACAGTAGCTGCCTCGGTTAGGTATTTCTTGACGAATTGATTTGGCCTAGTGGATGTGTGTAATCTACAATTTTCTTCCTGCGTCTATCATCATTCAAGCGGCGTTTTCTGGGCATATATAAATAATCCAGTTCACTGGCATCCTCATCATCAATTGGCTCCCCACCCTGCCTAAGTGGCATTGAGCAACAGCTGCATCTGCCGGCGGATAATCCTGCACGGCACTGTGCATGGCAGTCGGCGCCACAGCAAGGTAGCTGATGTGGCTTTGCATGTAAATGGTAGGCTTCAGCTGGAGAACACTCCGGGTATGGTATAGGATGTCAACAAACAACACACAAAAAGATGACAACGGACTGCTCGCAAATAGTATATGACAGTTACTTGACAATCAGAATGTATCTGCTGTTGGTAGCATAGTGTTGTGGTGACCCTTGACCACTCCGGTGGACAAGCCGCAAGGGGTCGGCGGCACTTCCTGCACAACCCCTCGAACTTCCTGCCACTCGCTGCACTCGCTCGGTAATGGTTTGTGATGATGGCTCGAACTGTCTTGATCGAATTAGAGTTATTAATTCTGTTAGCCGGAACGTCCAACTTGGCCGCCATGAGGGTGAGGTAGCCATCAACCCCCATTAGATCTGTGAGGCGGACCAAGCTGAACGCCCGGCTATGCTCCGGCAGTGCTGAGTACTCTTCCGGTCTACCATTCGAAAACTCAATTAACTCCATAACTACACTCAAATCATGAAACTCTGGGACAGATGGTAACTCGTATGTATCATGACTCCCCTGCGCCCACCTCGAACTTCACAATCAACTCAAAGACTCAACACACGTAAATTTGCAGCAAATAATGCAATACATGTATACGTATTATTACATCTCCAGGGCTTGCTGTAAGGCTCAGTCTACAAGTACAAAGACATGTTACTATAATTACATTCGTAACCACAAATAAATACCAAGCTGGCATGTGTCAGGAGAGGTCTCCACGGCTAACTGAAGTGGGACGCCATCATCAGTTGAAGCCTCAGGCACAGTGCCCGAAACCTGAAATTTTTACATAATCAACTCAAAGACACACACGTAAATTTGCAGCAAATAATGTGATACATATATACGTATTATTACATCCCAGATGCTTGCCGTAAGGTTCAGTCTACAACACAACGACATGCTATCATAACTACATACGTAGCCACATGTAAATACCAACCTGGTATGTGCCGAGAGAGGACTCCACAGCAGATTGAAGTGGGATATTAGCAGACTCAACCTCAGGTAGAACCTGCAGATGGCAAAAGCGGACGTAACCGATGCGCATCCGTGGTTGCTTTTGTAGTTGAAGTTTTGTACTGTCAACGTACATGTACACTAACAACATTACGTAGACCGTTGATGCGATAACAAAGCATATACCACATGGTGCATGCACCCAGCTAGTAAGTAGCCACCTACATACGCTATAACAGCTCACGCTAGCCAAACACATATTAGCCTCACGCACACTACACAGCCTCAACATGCACAACATAAAAATCGTACATGCGTAAGCTTGTAATCATGCTGCAAGCCTACATCAGCAAAAGATTTAGTATCCTGTAGGTACACATAATTAATGGTAAAAAATGCTCCTATATATTTTACTTCACACACCTTGCACTTCGGACGACTGCACAATTCCCTCTGTCGGAATTTCCAGCATTGTTCAGTTGTCGATGATGACTAATGCTGGTGTGTCTTCTTCAAAGGTTGCCCGAGTCGACTGAACGTACGGAACGATGATGTTATTCACGTACTGGAGCGTGGTCTCCTCGTTCGACCAATGCTTGGGAGAATGTGTGATGTCCCAATCAGGTGGAAACTGGTAGCGTGGATGACAGCGTGGTGTTTTGCCCTGGTAGATGACTTGCAGCGGCAGAAAATCACCCACAAGCGAGCCACAGAAGATGGCTGTGATGAGACGCTTGTCATTGGCTCCAGCCACATCCACTCGCTTGGAGCCTTGCCGGTCCATGGTCCAAGTGTTGGACGGTACTATCTTGATCCCCGTCTGATCCCAGTTCAGTATCAGCTCTGCTGGGATTTCTTCCATCTCCACCGTGGTTACGACATCCTTCAAAAATGCTTCCTTCAGCTGAGCAAAGTCCGCAATCGAGTGCTTGCTTTGGGCTGTGGTCACCTTCCTTTTCACGAATTTCATGCGATCCAAGAGTGAGTACGCCCAGTGCCTGTTCAGGTCTACATGGCCTCCGAACTCAACCAGCTTTGACCGGTCAATGGACAGTAGAATGCCCCTGGCAGCAGCCATCGCAATTCTTGCGGAAACCACTCCCCCTCCTTCCCTCACTTTCTTGAGGTACAGCTTGACCTTTGTATCAAGAAGAACTGGCCTTCCATGCTTCTTTGGAGGCAGTACTGTCACGTCGTCATCATCTTGGGCTGCTCTCTTCTCTTTCATCCCTTCCAAGTATGCCTCTTAATGGAGTGTACGGTGGTCTCACTGACACGGTGATCGAGCTTCCGTGAGAAAAACCTGGCTGCCGCTGCTACTCCATGCTGACGTGCGTACCTCCCTATGTCCGCACGTACACTTGGGCTATACCTATAGAATAGACAAAGTTTCCAGTCAGCTCTTGCTCACAATTACTATAGCTAAAGGCATAGATAATTTAGCAAAAGGTAAAAATTATCTCACCTATCGTATTGGCCACGCTTCTTGCCAATGCCTTTCTCGCTGGTAGCCTTCTCCACCTCCTTATTTGCAAGAGCGATCGCTTGTGAGGGCAGACAGGTAGACAACAACCCCTTAGGATCGGGCAGACCATCCTTCGGTTTGAAGAAGCTCAGAATCGACATCACGAAAAGAACCAGGACGATGGCAATTCACACGTGGCCACTGCAGTTGTACGTATTATTTTGCGGACCGTAAATTTTCGTTGTTTTAATAATTAGATGTCGAAAAATGTTCGTTGCCATCTAGGCCTACGAAAATATTTTAACACCGAATTTTTCCCAATTTACGGTATTATACATTTTGATTCACTTATATGTACGTAACTTGTTATGGTGGATAGCCCCTTCCAAGTCTGTAACCTACATAATACTTTTGATTCACTTATGTACGTAACTTATGGTGGATAGCCCTTCCAAGTCTGTAACCTACATTATACTTTTCAGCATATGCACTACAGGTATTATAACATTCACTTTAGTAACTTGTTATGGTAGATAGCCACATCAAATTTGTGGATTGTATCACTCATGTTTTTTTTGCTATAACTTGTTGCTGTTGTATCCGCAGATAATTTTTTCAATGATTGAAATTAAATTGTACATTATTAGCTTTTGCTGGGGGGAGATGGCCTAGCTAAAAGACATTTCCTCTCAAGGCTTGCAACAGAGACAGACACCATTTGTGGGCACAGAAGAGGTAGTGACTATCTCAGGGGGCATTCCACCACTAGCAAACAGTGCAGAGTCAAACAACCAGAACACAACTACAGTACTAAGGAAAAAGGGGGATATAATATTATAGAACTGCTAAAGGGTGAATGCCTCAGGGGGCATTCCACCACTGAGGCTGTGATATAGCAGCAATACTAATGACATAAGAAATTGTACATGGATGACTGCCTCAGAGGGCATTCCACCACTGAAAAAGTTAATGTCGAATCCAGTTGATTTTACCAGTAGGATTCTTGTAATCAAGAATATTATTCCACTGCCGCACGTCGTTCAGCCGGTACTCACGGCGCATAAAAATATAGTCTGTGGCAGTTGCCATCTCATCAAGCCCTTCCCCCCCCCTGGGTCAGGGGCATCTGACAACAGGGGCAGCGGCCGGCGGACATTCCAGCACGGCACTGCTTGTGGACATCTGCCCCACAACAAGGCAGTTGGTTTGCCTTCGCCAGGCAGTAAGACTCAACTGGTCTTCCAGGATGAGTGACCGGCTTCCGGCACACTATGCATAAAAGAATCGTGAACGATTGTTCGCAGACAGCACATGAATGGCTATCCATCACGAAGCACTTGGAGTGCACCTGCCCGGGGCAACAGAGGGTGGTCTCAATTATAGTCTTCGCTGGTGGACAAGTGGCAAGGGGCTGGCGGCATTTCCCACACAGCCCCGGTGTTCTCCTCCATGGTGTTTGCTGACACGGTACCGATCCCTGATGCAACGCCGGACATCCCTGATAGGGTTTGTGTTTGTAATGCGTGCAACAGGGACATCGAGCTTCTCCGCCATTAGGGCGACAAAGCTGTCTACCCCAACAAGGTCTGCCAGTCTGAGTAAGCTGAATGCGCGACGGTGGTCTTCCGGGAAGGAATACTCCTCCACCTTACTGTTTGAGAACTTGATGAGTTCCATCACCACCTCCATACTGTGGAACTCCGGCCAGGATGGGAGGTCATATCCATCACCATCCTGTACCCACCTCGTGCTGGTCAGGGCCTCAAAATACGGAATCTTTTGTAACAGCCTTCGTGGCACAAGCTCTGTCTCACCTTTGAGGCAAAGACGGACCTAAAAACAATTAAAATAAATGCAAAGGATTTTAGATTTCTGTGCATGATAATGACACAGTTGATACACTAAAGTTTGGAGAGGACTTGGCTACTGATTATCTTCTCATCTTAAATTCTCTTCGCATATGATGTGGTTTGAGGATGCAGGATCACCTGTGATGAATGTGTATGTATTGTGTGCTAGTGAATGCTCAGCGAATGTACATGTACATGCTAGTACGTGCCCATTTCGGAAACTCGCTGTTTGTGCAAGAGCAATATGTCTGTACACCTTTTACCATTATGATGTAATGAGGGATAAAAGTATACTGGAGAACGTGTAAACAAGTATGTTCCTATATTTTCATACAAGCATATTATACCAATACGCATGTTCCCTTGTATTTTCTCCATAAAGTGTCCACTTTTACCCCCATTACATCATAATGGTTAAAGCCCGAAAGATCTATCGTTTGCGTCAAAATATTGAGTGTGCTACAGAAAAAGAAGAGCTGCCAAAACTATAAAAGACAGGCTGCAGAATACTGAAGGCAAAGGTAGTATGAGTCACCAGAAGTTAGGGAGGGAGTTTAGAGAGACAGCAAGCCTTCAGCAAAGTATGATTGACAGAGGACACAGAACAAGTACTAACTGGAGTGTAATTAGCAAACAGCAGCCAGGAGGGCAGAGAGAGACCTAGTCTCGTGCCCAGACCGGAAAAGCATCTGGCGACGTTACACAGGATGCTCGGTCCACCATTGCCGGATGTGCCTGAGGTTCCCTCCTGCAGCGGCATCATCTGCATACCAGGTCTGACTCACACCGGGAGTGGTGACAGCGCGAATTAGTGGCAGAGTTCCCAATGCATACATTGCCATGGCTAAGGGGTCACCTTGGGTTGTTCCCTCCTGTGAAAGGATGGACTCTCCAGCAACAAAGAGTTCTGCATTGCTGCGATAGATGTTGATCAGAATAGGTGCTAGGCTCGGGCACAAGACTTGACAGTTGTGCAGGGCGGCGGCCCGGTTCAAACTGTTGAATACGTTCTTCGCGTCAACAAGCAGGACCCCTTCCGTCTCCTCATCATCAAAGATCTTGCGCATGGCATGTATAGCTGCTTCGCATCCTGCGTCATGACCCGCACAGAGCTGGAGAGGTCCAACTGCTGACTGGATGTCCGCTTTGGTCACATTGAGGACTGCCTACTGTGCGTCGTACGGTTTCGCATATTCCGATGGGTCGCACCCCGGGGTTCTTGTTCAGTGGGGTTAGCCGGCATGACGTCAGGTCACCCGGTTGGATGCCGCATACATGGTAGTCAGCGCTGCGTAGTCATGCAAATGAAGCCACTGCAGTATTGTGTAATGATCTGCATATGCGTCATGATGACAAGGATTTTTAACTGTAAGTCTGTTTACATTCATCTTGTGAATGCTGTCATGAACCATAATAATTACTATAGATGTGCATAGTACATTGATACTGCCATTCTTACAGTAGCATAATCAGCATACATAATTATATCAGTACTGATAAACTGGTACATGTAGGGGAAATGACAACCATCATCGGTATGAACTGGTAAAGGAAATTCCAGAAATTCCACGAGTGGTATAATCCAAATAACATAAGTGATATAAAGTGGTAGCGGAAATACCAAGAGTATAAGAATAAACTGCTGCATGGAAGAGGATAGAGACCCTGCTTAGTACATGTTTAATTAAACGATCAATGTTTTATGAGCGCAACCTCAGAAGCTCTTACAGCACTTGCTTCATCTGAGCCCTGCACTCTGACTTGACCATGCACGTGCTGCATATATCTCGGATGTTAGGAGGCAGATGATTATAGGCTGGGAACTCTTCTAGGACAGTGACCTTATGAAAGTGTGAGAGAGAGGGCCAGAGCGGCTTGCCACCGAACAATTCAATAAGTACCCCACCAAAAGCATAAACATCACAACGACCATCCACACTTAGCTGCTTCAGTTGCTCTGGGGCGCCTGAAATCCAGGTGTTCCAGATAGCATGGTATGAGTTCCAATGGCATGGGTGGCACTAATGGCCCTAGTAAGCCCAAAATCAGCTATAAAGGCATGATTTGTACCGTCCTCCACCTATAATGAGGACATTACTTTTGGGGTGACTACATCGTGCCGACATCGGTCCGATGGCGGAAGCATACTGGGGCCGACATAAAAAAGTAGTTGTTTCCGACGTCGGGCCGATGGCGGGTGATACAGGGCGGGCCGACGTCGTAAAGTGCACTCGTCGGCTTCCATACGGTCTTATGTCCACGCTCCAACGCGCTAACTCGCACTTTCCCACATGTGGGGAAAAATTGTGACTGCAGTAACAATGTACCAACAAAATAAGACATGAAAAACTAAGCTTCCCCTTGATTCAGATAATCCTGGGGGCACTTTTTCCTAGGAGTAGCTAGATACCGTCTGACATGTTCTTTAATTTGCAGCCAGTATGGGGGGCATTTTGTCAGATATTGTCCGGCACTTTATTAATTTGTAGCATTATACTATAGTCATGCATTTGCCGGACATAGTCCAGCAGTTTGTAGCCAAGTAAGGGTGCATTTTGAAGCTAATATTGGTCAATTCAGGAGCAATTTGATGTCAGAGATTCTGCCCCACACTTTGAAAAAATATCGGACACTGTCCGGCAAATTCCAAGATGGACTGTACATAGTCCAGCAGTTTGTAGCCACTGTTGGCAAGTAAGAGTGCATTTTGAAGCTAATATTGGTCAATCCTGTAGCATTTTGAGGGATTTTGCCCCACACTTTGAAAAATGTAGAGTACTTTGACAAATCAGGTGGAATTATGTCAGATTCTGTTTGGCAAATCCTGAGAAGTTGGTAAAAATTTTGAAAAACACCGGACACTGTCCGACGAATCGTAATATATGTTTACTTTGGTCAAACATTGTGCCGTACAGTGTCCAGCAAATGCTGAGCTAGATTGTACTTTGTCAAAGAGTGTGGGAAAATGTCGGACACTGTCCGGCACATCCTAAGAAGTTTGTAAAATTGTGGGAAAATGCCGGATACTGTCCAGCAAATTCTAAGATGGACTGTACATTGTCAAAACGTGTGGGACACTGTCCGACGTATCATAATATAATGTTTACTTTGGTCGAACATTGTGCCGGACAGTGTCCAGCAAATGCTGAGATGGATTGTACTTCGTCAAGGAGTGTAGGAAAATGTTGGACACTGTCCGGCACATCCTGAGAAGTTTGTAAAAATTGTGTCCGGCAAATCCCCACTTTTGTGCCACACTGTCCGGCAAATTCTAAGATGGACTGTACTTTGTCAAAAAGTGTGGGACACTATCTGGTGAATCATAATAAAATATTTACTTTGGTCAAACTTTGTGCTGGACAGTGTCCAGCAAATACTAAGATGGATTGTACTTCATTAAAAAAGTGTGAAAAAATGCCAGACATTGTCTGGAAAATCTCTACTTTGGATTATCCGGCCAATTGGAGATGTACTATTTTGGGAAAATGTCGGACACTGTCTGACAAAAACTTAAGGCTTTTGTCAGACACTCCAGCAATTCCTAAGATGGTTGTATGGAGTGGATGACATCCAGCACACCATCATGTCGGACATTGTAGTGCCGCAGGTCAAGAGCAACCTGGCAGTGGTTCAGAACATGTTGGAGTGTTTGCTTCTGACCACACAACTTGCACGTGGCATATAAGTTCTTCCAGCGGGCCAGGTTGGAATTTTGTGGGAGGGTGTCTTGGCTGGCATTCAGCGCAAACTTCATCTGCTCCGGTGGGAGGGAAAGGACCGTGGAAGACCATACACTGGAGGCTTCATCATCCACTGAACGGAAAAGCTCACCCTGCTGCTCCAGGCTTTGAGCATGTTCAAGTCTGGTCTCTGCATCCTCCACTTGCACCTGGGTCTTCCTTGAGGGCATCTCTAGTAGCTAGCATTGGCTTGGTCGCTGGAGTGACTCTTCTTGCTGTGTTCTCAGTGTGGCTGTATGTCTAACGAATGGGTCATGGGAGGTCAGAATCTGGCAAGCCTGGGAGATCTGCTGCTTTTTGAAGAGAAGCGATATTGGTTGGAGCCCTAAGCCTCCATAGGCTTTCGGCAGGTGGAGACGGGATGTGTCAGCTGGTTTAGCAAGCCCAGCTCTCTCTCTCTCTTTCTCTCTCTCTCTCTCTCTCTCTCTCTCTCTCTCTCTCTCTCCAAAAAACTGGTATATATCGACAATATCTGTCACCAGACTCTGCACTGAGGAAGGATTTAGTTAATTTCCCTTGTAAACACAAGGAACTGCAGCCACCACCAGAAAAGAAAAACTATAGTCTTATGAAACAATACCGTTGTCATAGTGTACGCTGTCTCCCCATGAAATGTCCCGTCCCATCCCCCCACCCACAGGAAATAAGTTTCTATATGCACCTCCTTTTCATTATAGGAAACCTTGACATCTGCTGGCGTTCAAGGCACTGGATGAGATGAGCCCTCATCTTCTCCTGGTCAAAAAGGAATTGCCCTGGCTGCTCTCCAAATTCTAATGCGGTGGCAAATGCAGAAGAGGCCACAGTCATATCTAGTCTTGGGTACCTAGGTATTGGAAAATTGTAAGAAGGTCTGGGTGATAGGCTGGAGCAGAAGTGTAGCGTGTGTCTGGAATGCAGGCGCACTTTCAATTGGTTCATTAATCCATAACAATTGTATTCCCATGTGCGTTTATTGAAATACTAACCGCACGACATGCGCTCAAGGTGACAAGGAGACGGGAAAATTGAAAATTTCACTCCACATGAAGTTTCTCAGACGATAGACAGTGCAGTAGCAATATTGGGATATCATTCCATAAAGAAACGGCAGAGAGCAGCAATACAGGCCTTTGTTACGGATGGTAAGGACGTGTTTGTCTCTCTGCCTACCAGCTACGGGAAGTTCCTCTGCTACACTCTTCTGCCGTGGGTATTTGACGAGTTACGAACAAAATTTATGCAGGAGAAAGGTAGTATACGCTGACTTTGAAGACTCTGATTTTGCTACCCCGCCTTCTTCAGAATGTAGATGCTATAATGTTTGTAACAATAGTTATGAATGTGGCTCTTGTAAATAAGTATATTAGGATTTTTGAAAGCACTTTCATAATACAATATTACTGTTACACTATGATAAAATATTCATAACAATAATAGTCATGGTATAATCATAATAACATTTCCTTTTAGTGGTATTTTTCATCCACTCTATGAGTTCGTCATTCAATAATTTCTCTAGCATACTACTCTTGAGTGATTTAAAAGAATTGTGCTTCCTTCCAGGCAAGAGCCTTTGCTTTTTTCAGATACTTCTTTTACAACCAGTTTAAGGTCCCTTTTAAGGAGGCTTTTGAATGCGTCCCATCTGTAGTATCTATACTATATTCTTTATTGAACTGGTGGGTGGCGGTGACAAGTGGGCCAATACAACGTCCCACACGGACCATGGCCTTTGGGGTCATGTTGGCTCCCAATGACTAAACAGCACCTTTATGTAAGTCACATGGGATGTTATAGCCAGGCCATCCATGAGTATTGATGAACTGAGACCATGCTAGCTGCTGCGCGAGTGGGACAGCAAAACCAGTGTTTCTGTGTAGTTGGATTGGCAGCCTTGAACACTAACATCCAGCTCTGAAGCACACATATGCCGTCACCTCCTCGGATCACATCTTTAAATTCCTCATAGAGGAGGCCAAGAGCCCCTTGGCATACACCTGTACATTGCTGTAGACTTATGAGTTGGAAGAGCAATGTTGGCATATTTTGTCACAATTTTATTGATCAACTAGCTTCTTCTCTTTGGAGAGTGATATGAGATATACAACTTTGCATGCATGTACCGTTCTCATGGCTTTCTGGTACCATTCATCTCTGAAGTCATTCATCTTTTGAATGTAGCATCCCACACTGGGGTCTGAATAGTCATACAGTGCAACTACAATCTTGTAAGGGGCTATCCACCATTAAAAAAACCCTGAATAATCATAGAGTAATTTGTCAAATTCCAGACACCACCGGGGTATATTACCGGACATACAAAATTCCAAGCAAGACTAAAATTTCAATGATACTTTTACGCGAAGTTACTGTTGCAAACAAATACACGAGCACATTGTTCTTAACGCATGCAAATGGTCTTCATGACGTCATTTACAGTACGTAATGCAGTTGTGTGTGCGACACAGCTGTCAGATCTCGAGGCGATCGAAGAAGGCAGCGTGCAGCTACTCTTCGGAACCCGTTCATGCCACAAACTGAACTCCTAAACAATGTTTACATCAAAAGGCAAAGCGGTGCAGCTGCTTTTCGAGTGGCCCCTGCCTACGCGTTATTAGTCGCGTGAGGAAATATACTGTGGAGACCCAGGGAACGAGGCTATGTCTGTTCCTATCTCCGTAGAATCAGTAATTTGGTGTTTGATGACAGTGTCTGCAACCTGATGGTCCAGACGATCTTATACTCAGCGCCCCTGTTCATTGGTACGGTAAAACCGTGAAGTTTACTTTGTGGTCACGTAACCCAGGGTTTGCTGAGGTCCCATTAGCGTTGTTTGGAACAAAATTTATTGTTATTGCTAGTAGTTGAAATGCTGTCCGCGTGATGGTGTTCATAAAAAGAGTTTACTCTACAGTGCAACTACAATCTTGTAAGGGGCTATTCTCCTAAACAAAACTGAATAATCATACAGTGCAACTACAATCTTGTAAGGGGCTAACCACCATAACAAAACTGAATAATCATTCAGTGCATATACTCTAACTGCAATCTTGTAAGGGGCTGCCCACCATTACAGTTCGTGCTACATATAGCAGTTAATGGTTTCAGTTGATTTTCCCATGCGGGTGGGAAAAGTCAACTTGAACCTTCTTCCGCCTTTCATCATTCGGCTGTTGCTCCCATCGCATAAAAATATCAGGGCTGAAACAAATAGTTATACATCACTGTTTTTTTTACCAGCACGTACGTATAGTGAACTAGCTGTTGGGATGCACATCTATTCCAAATAATGCCAGATGTATGATTGTGCAAATGACCATTCAGGATATGCACAACTTGAATAAACATTCGAATGCTGAAGATATTTGTTTTAGCCCTATATAGTATATGCTGCGTAATTTCCAGAAATTCCAGGACAAAATGTGACCGGATCTAAGAAAGAGACTTGAACTCGCATCTTTCAATATTGACAATAAATTTTTCAAACAGTGATATCTCCCCTGTGGTATGGCAGAAAGGCTACATTTCTGGGTCAACATTGCAGTAATGCCTGCTGTAAAAACACCCCACATTTCATTTGGATTATACGTAGTGTTGCAGAGGTATGCGTCTTTGGTATGGTTTAGAAGGATGGATAAATTGTCAGAGCTACAGATGCTTGCAGAAAATGGAGGGAAGAGAACCTTTGATTCTACCAAGTATTTGGACAGAATACAACACATTATCATGCCCCAACACTCAAAGTCCACATTCTTTATGCTAGGTCAATGTGCTGTAAGTGCTATAGACTAGCAGCTATCTGACAACATCACAGCAGGTGTGATTGGGGTATATGCTAGACACCAATGTATGCACCTGGGGACTCAAAACAGAAGGAGACTAGGTTTAAACAGGAGACAATTGGAATAGAAGCGAGAGATCACATGTACTGTATACACCAAACTGTCCATCATGAATTATTGCATTACCTTCCCCCCTACCGTACATATACAGCTAGCAGTGCAAGATCTAATAGTTAGCTTGCTTACCTTCTAGCAATGAATGGCAGGCCCGAAGGATTCTCCTGTTCTTCAACAGTCCGGGGAACTTCATTTGCACCTCTGGCAATCAACTCGACTTCACCGAGTAAAGCAGCTGTCTCCACTTCACGCAGAAGAGATCTTGGCTCTTCCTCCTCAGGACTCGTGTTTGGTTTTTAGAAAAACCGATTGGGTAGCGATGAAAAGCAAGGAACTCATAGACGTCGTCGTAGTTCAGCTCCATGATTCCTGACACATATGTGACAGTATGGCTTTTCTTGTAAAGTACTGCGTGGGTTGACCATATCTGTGGTTAAGGCTTACCGTGCAACTTGGAGGCTCCGAATTCTGCATTAGTTTTCTTTTTATTTACGACAGTTTTGACCATATTATAGCTGTATTCATATTCTGTGCACACTGGGCTAGGGCCAGACATAAAATTTTCACTTCTGTGTCTTCCGGTTGGGAAGTTATGTTCGTACTATCTCTGCTAAATCAGTCAGAAGCGGCTATTATTTTAGCTTCATAGCGCTGTCAAGGAAATTTTTGTTGCTGGACAGGGAAGATCGCTTTGTGAGGACCTGAAACTACCTACACATGCGTCGGTGTCATAGCACACATGTTTTGGCGGGAATTCGAATAT